>CM028688.1:15741410-15843184 GCA_016771965.1 Brassica carinata
AGCAAGCTTCTTGCTTGGCACTGGATGCACCTGAAAATAACATAACCCCAAAATGCAAAAAGGAAACATTTTTACACTACTAACGATGGTGAAATCAATCGCAGAAGAGACTATAATGGGAATTGACCTCGTGGTCAAGCTCTACGGAAGAAGCTAAACGCAGAAGCTGAGGGTTTCTAGTCGGTGTGTCGTCGTCTTCGAAGTCTTTGTACGATTTCAGAATCGGAAGCTTCTTGTGAATGTCCAATGGACGTGGACGGAAAGAGAGCCGACTCATTTCTCAGATTCGATACCCAAAAACTCTCTCCGTCGTCGTTGCACAATTCCAAATTTCTAGGGTTTTTTTTTTGTTGTTCGTTTTCTCCGCCGGGTAAAATTGCGGCGGTGGGAAAAAAAAGGGAAACACTTCCGTGAAGGTCAAAATCGAACAAGCGAGTGAAGCGTAAAGGGAATTAAAATACTTTTGTTTTACCCAAAATATATTTAAAGGAAAAAAAATGTTTATTTCCTAAAAATTTTAGTAATAAAAAGAATTACATCAATAGTATTGTAAATAGATATATTATCAATTCAAAAACCATTAAAAGAAATTATTTTCATGTTTTAGAAATATTTAATAATTAATTAAATATTAATTTTAATATATAATCAATTTCTATTTTAATAAAATATCTTTTATAACGTAAAACAAACTTGAAGACATTCATATATAAATAAAATTATATACATGGATTTATATTTATTTTTAAAATATTATAATGTAATATATTTTTGGATAACATAATATAGAATCATTTTAGATAGTGATGATTATTAAATTAATGTAATTCGTTTTAAATTTATGGGCAATTATATATTATATGACATATATATATATATATTAAAATATATTCAGTTTAATATTACCAAAACCAAATATAATATAAACATATATATAATACTTTAATATTACTAAAGTAAATATAAGATAAGTTTAACTATGATATTATTATTAGATTTTTTAATTATTCTCATGATAATAATAATTTATCAGCTAAATCACTAAAATTATTAATTAAGATTAATAATTAATCATAAAATATGACTAAACCTAAAATTATTGAGAGCATGAAATTTAACAATTAAATAAATATCAAAATTTTATATACAATAATTTTTTATTTTAATAAAATATTTTTTAATACGTAAAATAAACTTGAAAACATTCATATATACATAACACTATATACATGGATTTAAATTTATTTTTAAAATATTATGTTGTTTTGTTTATTAGCTTCCTTCATCGTCTGAGTATTCTAATGCTCGTCCTTTATTTTTATTTACAAAACTGCACATAATAATTTTATGTGCTCTTGTTTTTGTTCATTAATGTTTTCAATTTTATTACTATCTTAATGGGGTTTCTTAGGCTCTAATACCAATTTTTTCGTAAATTTTTGGCTCTGCTTCTGACTCTACTTTTTCATAATTATTATCAAGCGTTGGTATAGATCGGTCTAATTTATTTAGTTTTTGATTAATTTTGATATAACTCATATGAACTACTAATTGATTTACCAAAACCAAATATAATATAAACATATATATAATACTTTAATATTACTAAAGTAAATATAAGATAAGTTTAACTATGATATTATTATTAGATTTTTAATTATTCTCATGATAATAATAATTTATCAGCTAAATCACTAAAATTATTAATTAAGATTAATAATTAATCATAAAATATGACTAAATCTAAAATTATTGAGATCATGAAATTTAATAACAATTTTTTAGTAAATTTTTGGCTCGCTTGACTCTACTTTTCATAATTATTATCAAGCTGGTATAGATCGGTCTAATTTATTTAGTTTTGATTAATTTTGATATAACTCATATGAACTACTAATTGATTTACCAAAACCAATATAATATAAACATATATATAATACTTTAATATTACTAAAGTAAATATAAGATAAGTTTAACTATGATATTATTATTAGATTTTTAATTATTCTCATGATAATAATAATTTATCACTAAATCACTAAAATTATTAATTAAGATTAATAATTAATCATAAAATATGACTAAACCTAAAATTATTGAGAGCATGAAATTTAACAATTAAATAAATATCAAAATTTTATATACAATAATTTTTATTTTAATAAAATATTTTTTAATAATGAAAATAAACTTGAAAACATTCATATATACATAACACTATATACATGGATTTATATTTATTTTTAAAATATTATAATGTAATATATTTTTGGATAACATAATATAGAATCATTTTAGATAGTGATGATTATTAAATTAATGTAATTCGTTTTAAATTTATGGGCAATTATATATTATATGACATATATATATATATATTAAAATATATTCAGTTTAATATTACCAAAACCAAATATAATATAAACATATATATAATACTTTAATATTACTAAAGTAAATATAAGATAAGTTTAACTATGATATTATTATTAGATTTTTTAATTATTCTCATGATAATAATAATTTATCAGCTAAATCACTAAAATTATTAATTAAGATTAATAATTAATCATAAAATATGACTAAACCTAAAATTATTGAGAGCATGAAATTTAACAATTAAATAAATATCAAAATTTTATATACAATAATTTTTTATTTTAATAAAATATTTTTTAATACATAAAATAAACTTGAAAACATTCATATATACATAACACTATATACATGGATTTAAATTTATTTTTAAAATATTATGTTGTTTTGTTTATTAGCTTCCTTCATCGTCTGAGTATTCTAATGCTCGTCCTTTATTTTTATTTACAAAACTGCACATAATAATTTTATGTGCTCTTGTTTTTGTTCATTAATGTTTTCAATTTTATTACTATCTTAATGGGGTTTCTTAGGCTCTAATACCAATTTTTTCGTAAATTTTTGGCTCTGCTTCTGACTCTACTTTTTCATAATTATTATCAAGTTGGTATAGATCGGTCTAATTTATTTAGTTTTGATTAATTTTGATATAACTCATATGAACTACTAATTGATTTACCAAAACCAAATATAATATAAACATATATATAATACTTTAATATTACTAAAGTAAATATAAGATAAGTTTAACTATGATATTATTATTAGATTTTTTTAATTATTCTCATGATAATAATAATTTATCAGCTAAATCACTAAAATTATTAATTAAGATTAATAATTAATCATAAAATATGACTAAATCTAAAATTATTGAGATCATGAAATTTAATAACAATTTTTTCGTAAATTTTTGGCTCTGCTTCTGACTCTACTTTTTCATAATTATTATCAAGCGTTGGTATAGATCGGTCTAATTTATTTAGTTTTTGATTAATTTTGATATAACTCATATGAACTACTAATTGATTTACCAAAACCAATATAATATAAACATATATATAATACTTTAATATTACTAAAGTAAATATAAGATAAGTTTAACTATGATATTATTATTAGATTTTTTTAATTATTCTCATGATAATAATAATTTATCACCTAAATCAATAAAATTATTAATTAAGATTAATAATTAATCATAAAATATGACTAAACCTAAAATTATTGAGAGCATGAAATTTAACAATTAAATAAATATCAAAATTTTATATACAATAATTTTTTATTTTAATAAAATATTTTTTACTACGTAAAATAAACTTGAAAACATTCATATATACATAACACTATATACATGGATTTATATTTATTTTTAAAATATTATGTTGTTTTGTTTATTAGCTTCCTTCATCTTCTGAGTATTCTAATGCTCGTCCTTTATTTTTATTTACAAAACTGCACATAATAATTTTATGTGCTCTTGTTTTGTTCATTAATGTTTTCAATTTTATTACTATCTTTATGGGGTTTCTAGGCTCTAATACCAATTTTTAAGTAAATTTTGGCTCGCTTCTGACTCTACTTTTTCATAATTATTATCAAGCGTTGGTATAGATCGGTCTAATTTATTTAGTTTTTGATTAATTTTGATATAACTCATATGAACTACTAATTGATTTTTCTTTCATTAAGGTTTTGTTTCTAGTTATTCTTGCTCCTCCACCATCTCCTCCACCTCCACCGGCTCCTCCACCGAAGCCGCCTTCCACCGAAGCCGGCCTTCCACCGAAGCCGGCCTTCCACCGAAGCCGGCCTTCCACCGAAGCCGGCCTTCCATCGAAGCCGGCTTCCACCGGCTCCTCCACCGGCTCCTCCACCGGGCGGCTCCTCCACCGGGCGGCTCCTCCACCGAAGCCGCCCTCCACCGAGCCGGCCCTCCACCGAGCCGGCCCTCCACCGAGCCGGCCCTCCACCGAGCCGGCCCTCCACCGAGCCGGCCCTCCACCGAGCCGGCCCTCCACCGGCCGGCCCTCCACCGAGCCGGCCCTCCACCGAGCCGGCCCTCCACCGGCCGGCCCTCCACCGAGCCGGCCCTCCACCGAGCCGGCCCTCCACTGAAGCCGGCTTCCACCGGCTCCTCCACCTCCACCATCTCCTCCACCTCCACCGGCTCCTCCACCGGCCGGCCCTCCACCGAGCCGGCCCTCCACCGAAGCCGGCTCCTCCAGGGCCGGCTCCTCCAGGGCCGGCTCCTCCAGGGCCGGCTCCTCCACCGGGCGGCTCCTCCAGGGCCGGCTCCTCCACCGGGCGGCTCCTCCACCGGGCGGCTCCTCCACCGGGCGGCTCCTCCACCGAGCCGGCCCTCCACCGAAGCCGCCCTCCACCGAAGCCGGCCTTCCACCGAAGCCGCCCTCCACCGAGCCGGCCCTCCACCGAAGCCGCCCTCCACCGAGCCGGCCCTCCACCGAGCCGGCCCTCCACCGAGCCGGCCCTCCACCGAGCCGGCCCTCCACCGGCTCCTCCACCGGGCGGCTCCTCCACCGGGCGGCTCCTCCACCGGGCGGCTCCTCCACCGGCTCCTCCACCGGGCGGCTCCTCCACCGGGCGGCTCCTCCACCGGCTCCTCCACCGAAGCCGGCCTTCCACCGAAGCCGGCCTTCCACTGAAGCCGGCTTCCACCGGCTCCTCCACCGAAGCCGGCCTTCCACTGAAGCCGGCTCCTCCACCGAGCCGGCCCTCCACCGAGCCGGCCCTCCACCGAGCCGGCCCTCCACCGAGCCGGCCCTCCACCGAAGCCGCCTTCCACCGAAGCCGCCCTCCACCGAAGCCGGCCTTCCACCGAAGCCGGCCTTCCACTGAAGCCGGCTCCTCCACCGAGCCGGCCCTCCACCGAGCCGGCCCTCCACCGGCTCCTCCACCGGGCGGCTCCTCCACCGGCCGGCCCTCCACCGAAGCCGGCCTTCCATCGAAGCCGGCTCCTCCAGGGCCGGCTCCTCCACCTCCACCGGCTCCTCCACCGGGCGGCTCCTCCACCGGCTCCTCCACCGGCTCCTCCACCGGGCGGCTCCTCCACCGAGCCGGCCCTCCACCGAGCCGGCCCTCCACCGAGCCGGCCCTCCACCGAGCCGGCCCTCCACCGAGCCGGCCCTCCACCGAGCCGGCCCTCCACCGAGCCGGCCCTCCACCGAGCCGGCCCTCCACCGAGCCGGCCCTCCACCGGCTCCTCCACCTCCACCGGCTCCTCCACCGGGCGGCTCCTCCACCGAAGCCGGCCTTCCACCGAAGCCGGCTTCCACCGGCTCCTCCACCGAAGCCGGCCTTCCATCGAAGCCGGCTTCCACCGAAGCCGGCCTTCCACCGAAGCCGCCTTCCACCGAAGCCGGCCTTCCACCGAAGCCGGCCTTCCACTGAAGCCGGCCTTCCACCGAAGCCGGCTTCCACCGAAGCCGGCCTTCCACCGAAGCCGCCCTCCACCGAAGCCGGCTCCTCCACCTCCACCGGCTCCTCCACCGGGCGGCTCCTCCACCGGCTCCTCCACCGGCTCCTCCACCTCCACCGGCTCCTCCATAGGCTCCTCCACCGAAGCCGCCCTCCACCGAGCCGGCCCTCCACCGAAGCCGGCTCCTCCACCTCCACCGGCTCCTCCACCTCCACCGGCTCCTCCACCGGGCGGCTCCTCCACCGGGCGGCTCCTCCACCGAAGCCGGCCTTCCACCGAAGCCGGCTCCTCCACCGGCTCCTCCACCGAAGCCGCCCTCCACCGAAGCCGGCTCCTCCACCGAAGCCGCCTTCCACCGAAGCCGGCCTTCCACCGAAGCCGGCCTTCCATCGAAGCCGGCTTCCACCGAAGCCGCCCTCCACCGAGCCGGCCCTCCACCGAGCCGGCCCTCCACCGAGCCGGCCCTCCACCGAAGCCGCCCTCCACCGAAGCCGCCCTCCACCGAGCCGGCCCTCCACCGAGCCGGCCCTCCACCGAGCCGGCCCTCCACCGAGCCGGCCCAACAATTTTTAAGTAAATTTTGGCTCTGCTTCGACTCTACTTTTCATAATTATTATCAAGCGTTGGTATAGATCGGTTAATTTATTTAGTTTTGATTAATTTTGATATAACTCATATGAACTACTAATTGATTTACCAAAACCAATATAATATAAACATATATATAATACTTTAATATTACTAAAGTAAATATAAGATAAGTTTAACTATGATATTATTATTAGATTTTTTAATTATTCTCATGATAATAATAATTTATCACCTAAATCAATAAAATTATTAATTAAGATTAATAATTAATCATAAAATATGACTAAACCTAAAATTATTGAGAGCATGAAATTTAACAATTAAATAAATATCAAAATTTTATATACAATAATTTTTTATTTTAATAAAATATTTTTTACTACGTAAAATAAACTTGAAAACATTCATATATACATAACACTATATACATGGATTTATATTTATTTTTAAAATATTATGTTGTTTTGTTTATTAGCTTCCTTCATCTTCTGAGTATTCTAATGCTCGTCCTTTATTTTTATTTACAAAACTGCACATAATAATTTTATGTGCTCTTGTTTTTGTTCATTAATGTTTTCAATTTTATTACTATCTTTATGGGGTTTCCTAGGCTCTAATACCAATTTTTTCGTAAATTTTTGGCTCTGCTTCTGACTCTACTTTTTCATAATTATTATCAAGCGTTGGTATAGATCGGTCTAATTTATTTAGTTTTTGATTAATTTTGATATAACTCATATGAACTACTAATTGATTTTTCTTTCATTAAGGTTTTGTTTCTAGTTATTCTTGCTCCTCCACCAGCCGGCTCCTCCTGGCCGGCTCCTCCACCGGCTCCTCCACCGAGCCGGCCTTCCATCGAAGCCGGCTTTCCACTGAAGCCGGCTCCTCCACCAGCCGGCTCCTCCACAGAGCCGGCTCCTCCACCGAGCCGGCCTTCCATCGAAGCCGGCTCCTCCAGGCCGGCTCCTCCCGCAGGGCGGCTCCTCCAGGGCCGGCTCCTCCACCGGCCGGCTCCTCCAGCCGGCTCCTCCGCCGGGCGGCTCCTCCACCGGGCGGCTCCTCCATAGGCCGGCCCCTCCAGAGCCGGCCCCTCCACAGAGCCGGCTCCTCCAGAGCCGGCCCCTCCACCGAGCCGGCCCCTCCACCGAGCCGGCTCCTCCATAGGGCGGCTCCTCCACCGAGCCGCCCTCCACCGAGCCGGCTCCTCCTGGCCGGCTCCTCCACTGAAGCCGGCTCCTCCGGCTCCTCCACCTCCACCATCTCCTCCACCGGCTCCTCCACCTCCACCGGCTCCTCCACCTCCGGCTCCTCCACCGAAGCCGGCTCCTCCACTGAAGCCGGCTCCTCCACAGAGCCGGCTCCTCCACCGGCGGCTCCTCCACCGAAGCCGGCCTCCACCGGCCCGGCCCCTCCACCGAGCCGGCCCCTCCACCGAGCCGGCCCCTCCACCGAGCCGCCCTCCACCGAGCGGCTCCTCCACCGAGCCGGCCCATCCACCGAGCCGGCTCCTCCAGAGCCGGCTCCTCCAGAGCCGGCTCCTCCATGGCCGGCTCCTCCTGGCCGGCTCCTCCAGGCCGGCTCCTCCACCGAGCGGCTCCTCCCGCCGGCCGGCTCCTCCTCCACCGGCGGCTCCTCCAGGCGGCTCCTCCACCGGCTCCTCCAGGCGGCTCCTCCACAGAGCCGGCTCCTCCAGAGCCGGCCGGCCCCTCCACCGAAGCCGGCCTCCACCGAGCCGGCCCCTCCACCGAGCGGCTCCTCCCGGCCGGCTCCTCCACCTCCACCGGCCCGGCCCCTCCACCGAAGCGGCTCCTCCACCGGCCGGCTCCTCCGGCTCCTCCAGGGCCGGCTCCTCCTGGCCGGCTCCTCCAGGCTCCTCCCGCCGAGGCTCCTCCAGGCCGGCTCCTCCAGGCTCCTCCACCGAGCCGGCTCCTCCACCGGCGGCTCCTCCAGGCGGCTCCTCCACCCAGGCCGGCTCCTCCACCGGCTCCTCCACCGAGCGGCTCCTCCACCGGCTCCTCCACCGAGCCGGCCCCTCCACCGAGCCGGCTCCTCCACCGGCGGCTCCTCCACCGGCTCCTCCCTGGCCGGCTCCTCCACCGGGCGGCTCCTCCACCGGGCGGCTCCTCGGCTCCTCCAGGCTCCTCCATAGGCCGGCCCCTCCACCGAGCCGGCTCCTCCCGGCCGGCTCCTCCAGGCCGGCTCCTCCTGGCCGGCTCCTCCACAGAGCCGGCTCCTCCACCTCCTCCACCGAAGCCGGCTCCTCCCGCCGGCCGGCTCCTCCACCGGCTCCTCCAGGGCCGGCTCCTCCAGGCGGCTCCTCCACCTCCCGGCTCCTCCACCGAGCCGTCTCCTCCACCGGCTCCTCCACCTCCACCATCTCCTCCACCTCCTGGCTCCTCCAGAGCCGGCTCCTCCCGCCGGCCGGCTCCTCCCTGGCCGGCTCCTCCACCAGCCGGCTCCTCCGGCTCCTCCCTCCACCGGCTCCTCCAGGCGGCTCCTCCGGCCGGCTCCTCCACCGAGGCGGCTCCTCCATAGGCCGGCTCCTCCTGGCCGGCTCCTCCCTGGCCGGCTCCTCCTGAGCCGGCTCCTCCACCGAGCGGCTCCTCCCGCCGGCCGGCTCCTCCACCGGCCGGCTCCTCCGAGCCGTCTCCTCCACCGGGCGGCTCCTCCAGGGCCGGCTCCTCCACCGGCCGGCTCCTCCACCGGCGGCTCCTCCACCGGCTCCTCCAGGCCGGCTCCTCCAGAGCCGGCCCCTCCACCGAGCGGCTCCTCCACCGGCGGCTCCTCCACCGAGCGGCTCCTCCACTGGCCGGCTCCTCCACCGAGCGGCTCCTCCACCGGCCGGCTCCTCCACTGAAGCCGGCTCCTCCACCGGCCGGCTCCTCCTGGCCGGCTCCTCCCGGCCGGCTCCTCCTGGCCGGCTCCTCCACCTCCACCGGCTCCTCCAGAGCCGGCTCCTCCTGGCCGGCTCCTCCTGGCCGGCTCCTCCACCGGCGGCTCCTCCACCGAGCCGGCTCCTCCACTGAAGCCGGCTCCTCCACCAGCCGGCTCCTCCACCGGCCGGCTCCTCCACCGGCGGCTCCTCCACCGGCTCCTCCACCGAGCCGGCCCCTCCACCGGCCGGCTCCTCCACCTCCTCCACCGAGCCGGCTCCTCCCGGCCGGCTCCTCCACCTCCGCAGGCTCCTCCACCGAGGCGGCTCCTCCACCGAGCCGGCTCCTCCCGGCCGGCTCCTCCGGCTCCTCCACCGAGCCGACCCTCCACCGAAGCCGGCTCCTCCACCGGCGGCTCCTCCACCGAGCCGGCCTCCACCGAGCCGGCCCCTCCACCGAGCCGGCCTTCCACTGAAGCCGGCTCCTCCAGGCTCCTCCACCGGCGGCTCCTCCACCGAGCCGGCTCCTCCCGCAGAGCGGCTCCTCCACCTCCACCGGCTCCTCCAGAGCCGGCTCCTCCACTGAAGCCGGCTCCTCCACCGAGCCGTCTCCTCCACCGGCTCCTCCCGGCCGGCTCCTCCACCGAAGCCGCTCCTCCACCGAGCCGGCTCCTCCCGGCCGGCTCCTCCCTGGCCGACCCTCCACCGGCTCCTCCACCTCCACCGGCTCCTCCACCTCCACCGGCTCCTCCACTGAAGCCGGCTCCTCCACTGAAGCCGGCTCCTCCCGGCCGGCTCCTCCACTGAAGCCGGCTCCTCCACGAGCCGGCTCCTCCTGAGCCGGCTCCTCCAGAGCCGGCTCCTCCATGGCCGGCTCCTCCACCGAGGCGGCTCCTCCACCGAGCCGTCTCCTCCACCGAGCCGTCTCCTCCACCGGCTCCTCCACCTCCACCGGCTCCTCCACCTCCGGCTCCTCCACCGAAGCCGGCTCCTCCTGAGCCGGCTCCTCCAGAGCCGGCTCCTCCACTGGCCGGCTCCTCCACCGAAGCCGGCCTCCACCGGCCGGCTCCTCCACCGAGCCGGCTCCTCCTGGCCGGCTCCTCCTGGCCGGCTCCTCCAGAGCCGGCTCCTCCCTCTCTCTCTCTCTCGCTCACACCCTCTCTCTCTCTCCTCTCCCTCGCACCTCTCTCTCTCTCTCTCTAACTCTAACACTCTAACTAAACTCTCTAACTCTCTAACGGGGTTTTATATATATATATATATCAGGAACTGGCTCCAGTTACCAAGAAACCTGCAGTTGTTCACGATGTTCTCAATACAAATAGAATCCATATGGAGAACTGAGAAGGTAAAGATGTGTTTTCAGAATAGGATACTTATCTGTGGTTACATTCCGATTGATTGTGTTTATTTTCCGGTGAACCTGATATATTTATAAGATCAGAACAAATAAGTGGGTGTGTTGTTGATACCTCACGCGGTGTTGTATTAACATCGCACCTAGAGTATTTATATTAATACCTCACGTGGTGTTTGTTCTGGATCTGCCAGCGACAGGAACACCTGTTTTCACAGACAACCAAATCAAAGATCAGTTCTAACAAATAATAATTACTGGAATGGGGACTGAGTTAAAAAATCGAGTTATACTCAAAGCGAATCAATTAAAACCAATGTTAACCCAGATTTACAAAATCAAAATAGAATCCATAAGCTAGTAAAAAATCAGATCCATTAAATAGAATTCAGAAGGGGAGGGGGCGGCAATATATTAAATAAAAAGCAAAGAAACATAACTCTGTTTGTTCTTCTTCTCTGTCGCCATAATCGCTAGCTCCCTCTACTACAGATTCTTTTTGGTTTTGTCTTTGGTAATAAAAGAGTCTCTCTGTCTGTAAGAGATTTTAAATTGTGATGAAGATGGGAAAGGTCTAGTGAGAGTGAGAGTGAGAGAGTGAAGTGAGAGAGTGAAGTGAGAGCTTGTCTTTATTAAGGACGAGCCAACGACAACGGTTCTATTACAACGGTCATATTTTTGTAGCCGTTGGATGACTTAGGTTTGAAATCGAACGTGCAGGATTTTACTAGTCAGCGTATACAAGATAGGTACTATGGGCCACAGATCATGGGCCGGTTTTAAACATGTTAGCAAAATTTCAAGTGATTTTAAATAATTATGGGCCGGTTTAAACGCCTCGAATTGCTTAGGGAACAAGCGAGAGAACAGCATGGATGTGATCAATTCATGGAGATGGCTACCCCGATGGGAATAGTTAAATTAGAATATTTATATACAGATTAATAACTGCAAATGTAACTACCAAACTGTATATTAATATTCTGATTTAACTATTCCGTTTTGTAATAATATGCAGATTATTGATCTACAGAGTTATTAACAACTCATAAAATAAACAGTGCTCGACTGAATCGGTCCTCCACTGCTGCCGATTTTCCGACTGCTGCCGCTCCGAGCCAAGCCGGCTCCTCCACCGAGCCGGCTCCTCCACCGGCCGGCTCCTCCAGAGCCGGCTCCTCCACCTCCACCGGCTCCTCCACCGGCCGGCTCCTCCACCTCCACCGGCTCCTCCACCGAGCCGGCTCCTCCACCGGCTCCTCCACCGAGCCGGCTCCTCCACCGAGCCGGCTCCTCCACCGAGCCGGCTCCTCCACCGAGCCGGCTCCTCCACCGAGCCGGCTCCTCCACCGAGCCGGCTCCTCCACCGGCTCCTCCACCTCCACCGGCTCCTCCACCGAGCCGGCTCCTCCAGAGCCGGCTCCTCCACCGGCTCCTCCACCGGCCGGCTCCTCCACCGAAGCCGGCTCCTCCACCGAGCCGGCTCCTCCACCGGCTCCTCCACCGAAGCCGGCTCCTCCACCGAGCCGGCTCCTCCACCGGCCGGCTCCTCCACCGGCCGGCTCCTCCACCGAAGCCGGCTCCTCCACCGAGCCGGCTCCTCCACCGGCCGGCTCCTCCACCGGCCGGCTCCTCCAGAGCCGGCTCCTCCACCGGCCGGCTCCTCCACCGGCCGGCTCCTCCACCGGCTCCTCCACCGGCTCCTCCACCGGCCGGCTCCTCCACCGAAGCCGGCTCCTCCACCGAGCCGGCTCCTCCACCGAAGCCGGCTCCTCCACCTCCACCGGCTCCTCCACCGGCTCCTCCACCGAGCCGGCTCCTCCACCGGCCGGCTCCTCCACCGGCTCCTCCACCGAGCCGGCTCCTCCACCGAAGCCGGCTCCTCCACCTCCACCGGCTCCTCCACCGGCCGGCTCCTCCACCGGCTCCTCCACCGGCCGGCTCCTCCACCGAAGCCGGCTCCTCCAGAGCCGGCTCCTCCAGAGCCGGCTCCTCCAGAGCCGGCTCCTCCAGAGCCGGCTCCTCCAGAGCCGGCTCCTCCAGAGCCGGCTCCTCCAGAGCCGGCTCCTCCACCGAGCCGGCTCCTCCACCGAGCCGGCTCCTCCACCGAGCCGGCTCCTCCACCGGCTCCTCCACCGGCCGGCTCCTCCACCGAGCCGGCTCCTCCACCGGCTCCTCCACCGGCCGGCTCCTCCACCGAAGCCGGCTCCTCCACCGGCCGGCTCCTCCACCGGCTCCTCCACCGGCCGGCTCCTCCACCGGCTCCTCCACCGAGCGGCCTTCGCACCCTCTCTCTCTCTCGCTCACACCCTCTCTCTCTCTCACTCTCCCTCGCACCCTCTCTCTCTCTCTCTCTAACTCTAACACTCTAACTAAACTCTCTAACTCTCTAACGGGGTTTTATATATATATATATCAGGAACTGGCTCCAGTTACCAAGAAACCTGCAGTTGTTCACGATGTTCTCAATACAAATAGAATCCATATGGAGAACTGAGAAGGTAAAGATGTGTTTTCAGAATAGGATACTTATCTGTGGTTACATTCCGATTGATTGTGTTTATTTTCCGGTGAACCTGATATATTTATAAGATCAGAACAAATAAGTGGGTGTGTTGTTGATACCTCACGCGGTGTTGTATTAACATCGCACCTAGAGTATTTATATTAATACCTCACGTGGTGTTTGTTCTGGATCTGCCAGCGACAGGAACACCTGTTTTCACAGACAACCAAATCAAAGATCAGTTCTAACAAATAATAATTACTGGAATGGGGACTGAGTTAAAAAATCGAGTTATACTCAAAGCGAATCAATTAAAACCAATGTTAACCCAGATTTACAAAATCAAAATAGAATCCATAAGCTAGTAAAAAATCAGATCCATTAAATAGAATTCAGAAGGGGAGGGGGCGGCAATATATTAAATAAAAAGCAAAGAAACATAACTCTGTTTGTTCTTCTTCTCTGTCGCCATAATCGCTAGCTCCCTCTACTACAGATTCTTTTTGGTTTTGTCTTTGGTAATAAAAGAGTCTCTCTGTCTGTAAGAGATTTTAAATTGTGATGAAGATGGGAAAGGTCTAGTGAGAGTGAGAGTGAGAGAGTGAGAAGTGAGAGAGAGTGAAGTGAGAGCTTGTCTTTTATTAAGGACGAGCCAACGACAACGGTTCTATTACAACGGTCATATTTTTGTAGCCGTTGGATGACTTAGGTTTGAAATCGAACGTGCAGGATTTTACTAGTCAGCGTATACAAGATAGGTACTATGGGCCACAGATCATGGGCCGGTTTTAAACATGTTAGCAAAATTTCAAGTGATTTTAAATAATTATGGGCCGGTTTAAACGCCTCGAATTGCTTAGGGAACAAGCGAGAGAACAGCATGGATGTGATCAATTCATGGAGATGGCTACCCCCGATGGGAATAGTTAAATTAGAATATTTATATACAGATTAATAACTGCAAATGTAACTACCAAACTGTATATTAATATTCTGATTTAACTATTCCGTTTTGTAATAATATGCAGATTATTGATCTACAGAGTTATTAACAACTCATAAAATAAACAGTCATTAAATGTAATAATAATCGAGTGTTAGAAAAATAGTAATTAAAACATTTCTTTTTTGAGCTACTTCTCATAAAATGAACAGTCTTCAAATGTATACATTTCATGTAGTTTACAAGACTGAAGAAGACAAGTGAACAAGATTCCAACAGCTTCTATTTACAGAGAAAGACCCCAAAAGAAAGTATGCTTGCTACTACTTGGATCTTTGCATTCAATTTGCTGTGAATCCTGTTTTTTTTTTCTTTCTATTCTTGTACCCTGTGGTAATAAGCTTAATACATCAAGTGGATGTCCTTCGCCATTGTTTCTTGCTTTTCATCTGGCTTAACTTGAAAGGACTCCAGCTTTTCCTGCGTTTTGAAGTCTCGCAAAACAGACCAGAAGCAAGTGCTTGTTGAAGCCACAGCTCAAACTCTTCTTCATCCTCATCCATCATCTCCACGTCTAGATCCCATGGGAACCTACTCGAGTTCGATCTCTGTGTTGTCTTCTCTAACCCAACCATGTTCACATGAAAGCTTGGCCTATGCGTGTTTGGTCTACACGCCATTCCCTGTTTTCATCATAATCAAAAGAACATGTTCATGTAACTCAATCATCTTCACATTCAGGTCATCTGTAAGAGAACTGACCTGACAAATGGCCCATTCTGAGACGTCAAAGACTTTGCTCTCCGCACAAACAAAAGCACGTGGTATTTCAATCTTGAAGGACATGAAAAAAAAAAAAAACAAAAAGGGGTTGAGCTAAACCAAAACAAGATTCATCATTACAAGCAACAAAGCTAAGCTCTTACTAACCTTATGTGCTCTCTCAAAGGGTAATGTCCCTTTGAGTTCCACCCATCCATCTCCATCTTTGGCTTGATGATATTGACCACAATCCTACATTTTTTAACAGATTTAGATGATTTGAATATGAGCATTGAAATAACAAAAGAATGCAACTCACCTGGCACCATCTTGCCTTTGCTTTAGTCCTACTGGTGCATACCCATATGTGTGAATTACCACATTTTGTACAATGTATCCGCCTCGACTCTTCTGCACGATAACCAGGACCACTCTGCAAATGATAAAGAACATGACAAGTCTGACAAACACACGCCAAAAGATACTACAGAGAAGTAAAAAAGAGAGTAAGCAAACCTGATGTGAAGAGGCATGAGATGTCTGACAAACACTCCTGGTCTTAGACTCTTCTTTTCTTAATTGTTCATCGTAATCTCTCTTCTTTACAAAATCAGAAAGAACCTGAGAAACAACGAAAAGAAGCTCAAGCCTTGCATGTCTATTAGAACCAAGAACATAAACATCACAACTACAATCCTACCTCGTAAGCAGATTGAAGTTTCTTGAACGATTCACTCGCCAAAGGACTTCCCATATTCTTATCAGGATGAACCAACATTGCCTAGAAACAAAAGCACATACCCTCATTAACCTTCATATAAATTGCATTGAACCTGCTCAGCATTGGAAACAAAGGACCAGACCTTCTTTCTATACTCTTTCTTAAGCACCGCGTCATCAATCTTTTTATGCCGCGGAAACCCCAACGCTTCATAATGATTCACACTCTTCAGGATTCTCTTCATTTCATCAGCTGATGAACTTGTGTCTATTTTCACTACCTTAACACTAGTAATCTCCTTCACGCTATTAACAACAGTTGTAGTGGCAGCAGTTGGTTCAGCAGATGACTTATTCTCGTGAACCTTTTTCTCGGTTTTTTCTTCTTCTTCTTCGACCGGAACTGATGGATACTCAAATTCCCCTGGATAATCTTCATCTATGATAGTTTCTTCAGATTTCTTTGGTTCCTCAGGTGTTGGTTTTTCACTTAGATTGTCACACCATTGAAGAAGACAGTTTAACACATCGTTTGACAAGAAGGCAAGGTTCATTGAGAGCAGAACACCAAGCCATCCAAGTCTGACTTTGACACAGTACATCGCATATCCTGCCGCCATTAGAACCACCAGACGGGCATGGTTTAAGGAGAATAAATAGCCTGAATCAAAAAAAAGGTAGAGACGTTAAAAACATGTAAATAGTATATAGATCAAGCATACTATAGACTCATTGACCAGTAACCTGAAAGACAACCCAACAAACTAATCTAAATTGGTCAATGTTCAAGAAATCAGATTTTATAGAGGATTATTGTTTAGACAGACACCTAGACCGATTTTTTGAACACCTAGGCCGATTGTTCAAAAAATCGGTTTGAAAAAATCATTTCATTCAGACCCGATTTTTAGAACACCAATTGACTTTATTTTATAATTGAATTTGTCTTATAACAGTGAAAGAACATGAAAAATCAAAAAACTTGCCTCCGACTATAAACAATGTTCCGGTGATCCAAAAGTTTGCATACATCCATAAAATCAAAATACCAAACAGTCCAACAATAAAGAGCCCAGGAGTGCAACCCAAATTCAGAACAACAGCTGCAGCAGCTCCCTGCAATAGTAAGTTCAAAACAACAGGTTAAAGCCAACTCAATCAACCAAATCTACAATCTAATGCAGTGAACTTCAAATAAGAATCTTGAAACATAAGTTCTAAGATCAAGAATTAGATATAAGTTTCAGTATCAGTCCTATTCAAAGATCTAGAATCCAGAAAGAGGGTTAAAGACAATACCATACTGAGGAGAACATAAAGCAAGCAAGACAAGGAGGTCAAGCTAAGGAAGCAACTCCACATGATCAGAAGCAAAGCAGCTGATCCCAGCTTGGCGCTGCATCGGAAACCCCTCAACACGCAATCTTTCCAGTAAACAATCGACAGGCGAAGCAGCCCAGACAGCTTCCCACATCCACTACACACCAACGGCCAGTGACGCTCCACCAGCTCCCCTATCTTCTCCCCAAAACACCGCACCGCAGAACAAGCGTTCGAGCACATGTGTTTCTGAGACTGCATCCATTTCCAACCTTGTTTAACCAACCCAATATCCTCCATCCCTCAAATCCCACAACAAGAAGAAGACGAAATAGCCCCAGAAGCCTAGCTCACAAAGACATTAACTTAGGCTAGAGACAGAGATTGAAAATGCAGGTGAGAACAGAACCGAAATGACTCAGCTAGCTTCTCCTCCTCCATGGGGGTTTTGATCCTTATTCATCAGATTTGCTGCAGCATCAGCTTGACAGAGAAGATAACACAAGAAGCAAAACACAAGTAGCTAAGACGCTTATTCGTTCAACGCAGATCCCTTCACATGCAAGTTTCCCCCAAACACAAGAGATTAAAAATAAAAAAGACAAAGACAAACTAAAAATGGAATCTTTCCCTTTCCTCTTTTGTCGCAAGACTTAGTCTTTTGCTTCATTCAAAGACATTCCCTAAACTACCCATCAAGGTCCCACCTTTAAGCTCTGTTCGGATCCAGGGAAAATCTCACCAAATCATAGTAATTTTCCGGTGGAAATAAGTAGCTTCGTCGGAGAATCACCACCACCGACAAGAGATTCCCCGGGAGAGTGATAAAACAAAAGCAATAAGCTTTAGTTAAAGTTAGATTGGGAGGGGGGAGAGCACTGTAAGATTAAAGCTTCCAGAAACCCTAAAAGAGCTCGTGACAAAAAAAAAAAAAAGCGAAAAAACATAAACTTTAAAAGTTTCAAAAAAGTTCTGCTTCGAGGAGAGAGAGAGAGGATGACAGAGTTTAGCGTGTATAGAGAGAGAAGAAGGCGGAGAGGTTAAAGTCGTTAATTATTATAGTTAGCGTATTGATTAGCCTTGGTTAGTGTTAATTAACATACTTATTACTGCTACTGGAGAGTAGTGTAATATTGTGGGTCCCACTTTACTTCCAAGAGTGTGTGTAATCTCCTGCGGCTGCTCCTACTATATATACAATACAGCTCGGTTGACTCCGGTTTAAATCCTGTTAAATGTTGAATACCAAAATCATGAATCTAACCGAACCGAGTCTTATCTGTATGTACGTTTCATCTATAATATTGTAACTCATAACTGGAAAAAAATAGTTTAATCCACTGTTTATTTCTTTGATATCGAGATAACGCTTTACATAGTGTTCTGAATATACACCTGATGTAAACAATGGTCTTTTTCTTTTCGAATTAAATTTAACATTCAATTCAAAAAAAAAATGTTCTGAATATATAAAAGAAAATTTTCGGTTTAGATCTATTGGTCATAGAAAAACAGCTTATCCAATAATTGAGATTTAGTTATTCTATTGGCATTATATTATGTTCTTGTGGAATTTGGTTCAGTGTATGTTTTAGAGCATGTGTGTTCCTTCGTAAAGAAATAGTTTTATTGTTTGTTTCCATTTGACATTATTTATTGAGCATGTTCTATTATATCTGTATGAGTCTATGACTATCCATAGTATCGTGTGTATATGTTTTGGGATTATGTGAATACAACAAAGATTCCAAATTCTTCTATCCATATGCAGTACAAATATATTTAGCTGTATATACAATTTGTTTGTATGTATATCATTATATATACTTTATTAATAGTGAGTTTATCTACAAAAAAGAATTTGTTATCTGCGAAGTGTATAATTATTTTCATAAGAAGAGTTCAATGTTCCTTGACTTATAACTAGTGATATAGTCTTTAGGACACAGATCATTGATCTGCTGGGTCCACGTCCATTGGATGCAGTCTCGGGGAGAAATGTTTTATTTAACTTGTGGTGGGTGCATTTTATATTGAATATATATGAAATCGATGAATCGTAAGTTGTTGCAACCTTGCTCTCGTTGAAGTCTAAGAGCATCTCCATCGGGAGTGATTAATACAGTTTTAGAGAGGGTACTTAACAAAAGAAGGGGAAAAAATAAATGAAAAAGAAAATAAAAGGGGAGAAGCGAGACTTAAAAGGGGACTTTTGGTATTGGTAAGGACCACGTACGTGGCAGCATCTTATTTGACCGAAGCATAATGTCTCTCTCTCCTCGACGGAAGCCGAGTTCTTTCTTTTCTTTCCTCCTTCGATCTCTTCGTCTCTCTGGCGATTCGATGGCGATTCTCTCGTCGGTGAAACTCAGGCGAATCCTCGGTCATCTTCTTCTTCTCACTTTCCAAGGATCATCACCGCAAGAATCATCACCGGAAGACGGATCTTCACCGCACTGGAAGACGGATCCTCACCGCACGAATCTTTTTTGCATGCATCGATGTTCTTCGCCAAATCGAGCTTCTGTTTCGTCGTCGTTACTCGTCTGAAGCGGATCTTCAACGCACCATCATCTTCGTCTTCTCACCGTTGAAGCCGAAACCTTTGGATTCAATCGAAAACCAAATCTCTGGAGGAACTCACTTCGATGCGGTAAGATGTAATCTCACTCCTTTGTGATTTAAAGATTCCGTCTCTGATGCCTTTCAGATTTTACCGATGGTTTTAATTTGCAGTATCACTTGGGACGAGGAATATTGGGATCACTATGAAAGCTTCCCACTTTATCGTTTGTAGAACGAAGCGACCAGTGGTAATAATAATATCAACAGGTTTGTTCTTGTCCAAATGAATCTTTTAGTTTTTATCTTCTCTAAAATTAATATACTTATGTTTGATGATGTATAAATTGCAGTTTTGTTCCATTGTGGAGGCTGGAGGGGTTACATAAGAAAATCTGCTCAAGGTTTGTTCGCCTTTTTACCTCGGAGTACCCATTTCAGTCTAGTGTTAGTAGCTTTGGTTAGTGATTTAGCTTTGGTCCTGATTGTTTATATTATTAGTTCTATTTTAACCAAGATTTTAATGTTGCTTTTGTTGTTGGTTGTGCAAGGTGATGTGATGTGCGTGGTGTAAAGCAGTGGCGTTTTCTTTTGCATTCATTAGGGAACACACAAGCTCTGAGAAACGGATGCAACTTCTACGAAGCATTCATTACAGAACACTCTCTTAAAGAGGTAAGTAAACGTTTGTCTAATATGTATTTAGTTAGTTGTGTTGCGTTGCTTATAAAGGAATTAAATGGAATGATTAGTTAGGATAGGAATTAAATTGATTGGTTAGGTTAGGAACTGAAATGTATTTATTTGTGGTGGTTGTCTTGAAGTGATATATATTAAGTTCTGGTGGTTGTGTTGAAGTGAAATGTATTTAGTTTTAGTGTAGGTAAAGACATTGATTGCTATTAAAAACTTCAACTTGTCTTTAAAATGTGAACAAACACGCCATTTATCTTAAACCTTCAACAACTAAAAACGTTAAAAGCTTTTAGACAACAATGGATCCACATAGTGAACAATGTAGCTATCAAAACCTCTTATACAGTCAACAACCACACCTTTATCAGTATGTTGGTGAACCTAGTCTAGATGTCTCTGCTTCAGATGCCTCTTACTTCGGTGAAGATGGCAGCGATGATGCAGAGACTGTCTGTGACCGTAAGGAGAGACGTAAGTGGTCACCAATAGAAGATAGAGTGCTCATAAGTGCTTGGCTAAACACCTCCAAAGACCCAATTGTAGGGAATGAGCAGAAAGCAATTGCGTTTTGGAAACGCATTGCTGCTTATTTTGCTGCAAGTCCGAACCTGGCTGGCGCGCTAAAGAGAGAGCCAACACACTGTAAAGCGAGGTGGGGAAAGATTAATAAGGGCGTCTGTAAGTTTGTTGGGTGCTATGAAGCGGCAAAGAAGGAGAGATCAAGTGGACAGAACGAAGATGATGTTTTGAAGTTGGCTTACAAGATTTACTTCAGTGATGTGAAAAAGAAGTTCACACTAGAGCATGCGTGGTTAGAGCTTCGCCATGATCAGAAATGGGGTGGAGCGTCTTCTACCAACTGTAATGTTCAGTCAAAAAGAAGGAAATTGGCACAGGCATCAACATCAGCGCCTGTAGAAGAACAAAGAGAGGAAGCAATGGGTCGGCCAGAAGGTGTTAAAGCAGCAAAGGCAAAAGGAAAGAAGAAAGTGAGCAAGCAAGCGACTTTGGAAGCGGAAGAGAAGGAGAAGATGGAGTTTAAGCTATTGGGAGATTAAGCGAGAAGGATTTTTGCTTGAAACCTTAACAAGCAGAAATTGCTTGAGAGCCTACTAGCAAAATCTGAGCCATTAAGTGAACTCGAAATTAACTTAAAAAATAAGCTAATCAGTGATATGTTAGTTTGACCTGTTTGAAGTTTCTGTTTGAGGTTTACAAGTCTGAGTCGTATGAGGTTTCTGTTTGAAGTTTACAAGTCTGAGTCTAATGTTTTAATTCAGTGGAGTCTAATGTTTTAATTCAGTCTGAGTCTTTAGTTTGATATCAGTCGACTATGTATGCTTTGGATGTTTATGGTTAATGGCAATTTAATGGTTCTGCGTTTATGTTAATGGTTCTGCTTTTGTGTTAATGGTTCTGCTTTTGTTTTGTTTTGTATATTTGTGGTGGTTGTGTTAGTTGGGACTCACGATATCACATTTTGCTTGTGTATATTGTAGGTGGAGCAAAAGACAAGACCGAACATGTGACACAAACAGCCAAGATCGCGGATCTGTGACCGTAAGGAGAGGCGTAAGTGGTCACCAATAGAAGATAGAGTGCTCATAAGTGCTTGGCTAAACACCTCCAAAGACCCAATTGTAGGGAATGAGCAGAAAGCAATGCGTTTTGGAAGCGCATTCTGCTTATTTTCTTTTACCATTTTATTCTACATGGGTTCTTCTTCTAATAATAATTATGAAGATATGATGGACGAGAGATTCGATCAATTTTTCGATAAAAATTAGAAAATCTTCTAAGTCGTAGTGAAGCTCGTCAAGAAGCATCACAGTCGAAAGAAGAGCGAGCTTACATTGAAAGACAACGAGAACAAGGGCACACCCAATTATGGAGCGACTATTTTAGTGAAGATGCTACATATCAATCTCACATCTTTCGGCGTTTTGAATGAACAAACCCTTGTTCATGCGTATCGTTGATCGACTCTCGCTCAAATCCCATACTTTCAACAAAGAAGAGATCTTCTTGGAAGGTTCGGTCTCTCTCCGTTACAAAAGGCAACGGCAGCAATTCGTATGATGGCATATGGTTGTGCAGCTGATGCGGTCGACGAATACCTCCGACTTGGTGAGACCACCGCGCTTTTATGCTTGGAACATTTTACTCGAGGAATCATAGATTTATTTGGAGATGAGTTTCGAAGACCACGCCGAAGATCTTCAACGACTTTCGATATTGGAGAGTCAGCGGATTTCCGGGATGATAGGAAGCATCGATTGTATGCATTGGGAGTGGAAGAATTGCCCGACCGCATGGCACGGTCGATATACCGTGGATCGGAAAGCCAACCATTGTTTTAGAACGTAGCTTCTCGAGATCTCGGATATGGCATGCATTTTTCGGACCTCGGTACATTAAACGATATCAATATTCTTGATCGATCAGGTTTTGATGATATATTACAAGGTCGAGCTCGAGTGAATTACATTGTCAGCGGACACGGTACCATTTGGCTTACTATCTCACGGATGGTATTTATCGAGAATGGGCTACTTTTGTCAAATCTATTAGACTTCGGAAGGTCGAAACCATCCTTATTCGCTACACATCAAGGCATGCGTAAAGATGTCGAGCGTGCTTTGTATTATGACTCGATTTGCCATAGTCGAAGCCAGTCTTTTACGGGATAAAATAAAATTTCTTTTACCATTTTATTCTACATGGGTTCTTCTTCTAATAATAATTATGAAGATATGATGGACGAGAGATTCGATCAATTTTTCGATAAAAAATTAGAAAATCTTCTAAGTCGTAGTGAAGCTCGTCAAGAAGCATCACAGTCAAAGAAGAGACGAGCTTACATTGAAAGACAACGAGAACAAGGGCACACCCAATTATGGAACGACTATTTTAGTGAAGATGCTACATATCAATCTCACATCTTTCGGCGCCGTTTTTGAATGAACAAACCCTTGTTCATGCGTATCGTTGATCGACTCTCCGCTCAAATCCCATACTTTCAACAAAGAAGAGATGCTACTGGAAGGTTCGGTCTCTCTCCGTTACAAAAGGCAACGGCAGCAATTCGTATGATGGCATATGGTTGTGCAGCTGATGCGGTCGACGAATACCTCGACTTGGTGAGACCACCGCTTTTATGCTTGGAACATTTTACTCGAGGAATCATAGATTTATTTGGAGATGAGTTTCGAAGACCACGCCGAAGATCTTCAACGACTTTCGATATTGGAGAGTCACGCGGATTTCCCGGGATGATAGGAAGCATCGATTGTATGCATTGGGAGTGGAAGAATTGCCCGACCGCATGGCACGGTCAATATACACGTGGATCAGGAAAGCCAACCATTGTTTTAGAACGTAGCTTCTCGAGATCTCGGATATGGCATGCATTTTTCGGACCTCCGGTACATTAAACGATATCAATATTCTTGATCGATCAGGTTTTGATGATATATTACAAGGTCGAGCTCGAGTGAATTACATTGTCAGCGGACACGAGTACCATTTGGCTTACTATCTCACGGATGGTATTTATCGAGAATGGGCTACTTTTGTCAAATCTATTAGACTTCGGAAGGTCGAAACCATCCTTATTCGCTACACATCAAGAAGGCATGCGTAAAGATGTCGAGCGTGCTTTTGGAGTATTGCAAGCTCGATTTGCCATAGTCAAAAGACCAGGTCTTTTCTGGGATAAAATAAAAATTGGAAAGATAATGAGAGCATGTATCATTCTACATAATATGATCGTAGAAGGCGAGCGAGATGGGTACACTCAGATTGATATATCAGATTGTGAGCGGATTCAAACCGAAGTTGAAGTGGATTACCGCATTATCAAATAGTCTCGACGATATGATGAGCATTCGGAATCGAATTCGTGATAGAACAATACATCAACAATTGAAAGCTGATTTGGTTGAGAATATATGGCAAAAATTTGGAACAAATCAAGATTTCAACTGATCAGCTTTTCTCGTTTACGATTTGTGTTTGTAATTTTAATATGTTTTTATGTCATTTTTAATAAAACAATTTATGTTTTTTTTTTCTTTCAAATCATTCAACTTCAAAAAAAAAAATATTTATATTTTTTTTTTAGGAACCTTAATGGAGTTCTACCAATGGAGGAGGAAAAAAATAATTAGACTAATTGGGGTACTTAAGCTTTCAAATCACAAAATAAAACATTAATTTATTTTTAAGTACCCATTAGAGGTACTAATGGATGGAGATGGTCTAATACTAGTAGTTTTGTGTTTTTGTTTTCTCTTCACGATTTAGACGTGTAGCTAACATATCGTTTGATCAACCAAGAGTTATTAATTAAAACGACTTTGATTTGTATTATATCTTATATAGTAATATTGTAGTTGATAGTATTCTAATGACTCAAGTAGAAGAGTATGCAGAGAAGAAGACAAACGAACACTAGTCGTAGTCTCGTAAAGAATACTCAACCAAACACACACTGACCAGATCCTTGTGTATAATATACTTACTCTATATGCGGATTTATATATTATTAGAACTTGTGTTGCTGTTAGGACTCGTAGATAAATAATATTCAGACATTAGAAGTTTGTTGATGTTTCCAGTTACGGAGAAGCCATGGTTGAAGGAGCATTATACATTTATGTTTTTATTATTCATCAAAGATAAACAAACAAATCATCTACTTGTGTTGTTTGTCAACGGCAACGAGCAACTAGAAACGTGGTAGCCAGACGTAGCTGGAAGCTGTCATTGTACAATTATGTGCTTCGTTGTGTGCATCAACAAAGGAAAGACATTACAAATATCGGACAAACCAGTAGGGGTAACTAGGATCGGTCTTGAGATTTTAAGAGTTACAGATAATTTAGCAAAAAAATTTATAAAATATACTTTTTATAGATATGGGGGTCAAATCCATGTAATTTAAAAAAAAAAAAATTGGAGATCACAGATCAGTATTTCAGTTTATTATGTCCAAAACAGATCACGAGTGTGATTAAGTGGTGGGAGTCTAGTAGCAAAGAAAATTCTGACATAAGTCGTAAACTTGTTAACTTTTAATTCGTAGTGAGAAACTAAGTTACAAAATTTGCTCATCCAGACGGAACTGAACCATGTTTTAAGTTCCGGAGGGGAGCTAATCGTCCGTATAAACTCCCTAGAGGTTATTTGGGTTAGGTCTTCTAGGTCCAACACCCACAACTGCAACAAAAAAACTAGTTGGGGTTGTATAGTAAATTAATTTGTATAAGGATCTAAATTGAAAATAAAAATAGTGACAATCCAACGTGGCAAAACTAACGAAGACCATAGGATCGACGAATCACCTTCACCAGTTGAAGATAACGTTAGTGAAGAAGATATCCATACCATAACCATTACCAGAACGCCACGTGGCATGACAAGAATCACTTATCGTATCTGCTCTCATATTAGATGATCACACACACACACACGCACTAGTAACGAGAGACAGACAAAGAGAAGAAATGGCTGCTTCAGTTATGCTTTCATCGGTGACGTTGAAACCTGCGGGTTTCACGGTGGAGAAGATGTCGGCGAGGGGATTGCCGTCGCTCACAAGAGCTCCTTCCTCCTTCAAGATCGTCGCGAGCGGCGTTAAGAAGATCAAGACCGACAAGCCCTTTGGTCCGTATAACATGCACAACAGACTCTTGCCTTGGTCCGTTTAACATGCACACCGTTTATTAAAACTATAGCTTATTCTGTTAAATCGATTTGTTTGTAGGAGTTAACGGCAGCATGGACTTGAGGGACGGCGTCGACTCCTCCGGAAGAAAGGGCAAGGTTATATATATAACTAGAAAACGATGTACAGTTTAACGTTAGAGATACAAGCTTTTATATTTGTTAACCGATGTCGTTTTGATCTTAGGGATATGGTGTTTACAAATTCGTCGACAAGTATGGAGCTAACGTCGATGGATACAGGTGAATCATAGTAATACTTTTATATTTTTATATAAGAAGCATAGAATATGGTGTTTGATAAATGATGATTGTGTGTTTGCAGTCCTATCTACAACGAGGACGAGTGGTCAGCGAGTGGAGACGTGTACAAGGGAGGAGTCACTGGTTTGGCAATTTGGGCGGTGACACTCGCCGGAATTCTTGCTGGAGGAGCTCTTCTTGTGTACAACACTAGTGCGTTGGCTCAGTAAATCCTTTTAAGACATGTGAACTCGTGTTTCTCTAAGTGTTTTGTAGTATTGTTGTTCTCTTCTCTAAAATGCTGTTAAAACTCAGAACATACTTTGAATTTATAAGAATTCTATAGTGTCTATATATATAATCATCCATCGGTACAGAACAAAAAAAAAAAGAACTTGAATACAACATATATAGAGCCATATCGGGCACACTATGATAAAGTTTTATACATCAACAACTAAAGCTTTAGAGTACGCTGGATTAAAGGGATGTTCTGCATCAACAAGCCTGCATTGCCTCCAAACTTCGGCATAGTCAGAAAGATATGTTTCAGCAACATACAGTGATAATATAAATATCAGATAATCATCTGATCGTAGTAGTTGGCAAGCAAGATAATCTGCACATTTGCAATTGCATGCTAGCGTGGTCTTGCCAATACTTTCCGGTCAATATAATCATCTGATCGTAGTACCAAGTTCATTTTTTTTTGTATTGATTCAAAATTCTGCATTTTTCTCAGCAAGTGCACACCTCAACTACCGGGCCCTTTGGTAGGCGTCCACCTGATAAAATGGGCCTCCTTCTTGGTCAAATAAGGACATAGCTCGGACTTTTATAATCCATCTCCTGCACCTTTTTAAAAATCATATTTCCAGGACAATGCAACTCAAAAGATCAGCATCTTTTTCTAAGCTACTCCATCTTTCCTCACTCACAAATCTGTGTTAACAACAAATACCATTTTTATGCTAAGTTTGAAGTAAAATCTGCTATTAAACAAACAGAAATATACAATAAGGTTTCACTGATGAAAAAAGCTATAGCTAGTTAGATAACTCATATTAAAAGCCTATGAGATTTAAAGTCACAACAGTTTCTTTCTTATATTTCAAACAATCTTGCAGTTAATATACGTGCTTGTAAATGACTTTGATGGGATCTTTTCTTGAGTTAGACTAAAGATACATTCACACATATAAAAGAGCAATGAATCATTATAATCAGCTATTCACGGTTTTACAGAGAGTTGCTTCCAATCGGGGGTGTAAAATCCAGTCAACTTTTTTTCAGTGCTCGTTAATAAGGTGAAATCAATATGGCATTCAAACTGGACACACCAAAAGTAGAAATCATTGAATCGACATGAATTGAAACTCAGAAAGCGATGAGACAAACTGTGTCCCTTCATGTTATTCCCTTTAAAATGCATGTAGTTACGAGTGCCATGTGCAAATGGGTTTATGAACTGCAAACAAAAAGGACAGTGATTCAACCCCATATGATTAGTCTAGAGTCTATCCTGAAATGGACACAACACCAGATAAAGAGCGACACACACACACACACACATTGCACCACTCAATGTATTGATACATACATGCACATAAAATAACCACATAACTCGCAAAAACAGTAATTAAAGACCAAATCGTAGAGAGATCTCAGAACGTGAAACCATTTTCCTTTTACCAAAGCAATTAACATCTAACATCTAAGAACTAGCTGTCAAAATGATTCCAAACAGATTCGTATTTTGGACGCAGTTAATATTTTCTTTTATTTATAGATAGATAATCAAAAACACCCCTTATATCACGTGATCTTCTACATCAATGATTTCATGCTTTTTTCAACCTCCACAACCTTTTTACCTACTTCATAATTGGAAATTTCAGTTCATAAAAAGAGAAAAAGATACTAATACTTTAAGGTAAATTAAAAAGTTGTATTATTAAACTCTATCCTAATCTGTGTATTTAGCCGTTAAGAGGTTCCGTTCCGCCACTGACTCATCCAACAGTCTAAATACCGAGATTACCCTTAAGAGTATGATGATATGCACGCGCCACCAGGCTCGTTTATTTACTCGCAACACTCCAAACTGTAACCAAAAAAAAAACTCTCTCTCTCTCTCTCTCTATCTATCAGACTCTCTCCCTTCTTAAGATCTGTGGCCGTTTTTTATTCTCCGGTGACGACGACGGCGATACTTCTTTTTTCTGTTGCATGAGCGACGGTGATGGCTTCGGTTTGCGTTAACAACAATGTTACTGTTTCTCAGGACTTTTCTCCTTACGGTTGTTTCAACCCGCGAGGATCCGCCGCATCGGAGAAGCAGATTCCACCGAAGGTTTCGACGGAGGATGGCGATTTCGAGTTTCGTCTCGAGGATCCGGTCGGGATGCTCCCGGCGGACGAGCTCTTCTCCGTAGGGAAACTCGTGACGAAGCACCAGACGACGACGGAGAAGGTAGAGACCGGAGAGAAATGCAGGAAGACGGAAGCTGAGACGGAGATCTCTTCCGGCGGCGCCGATGGCGGTTTGTTTTCACCCAAGGCGCCACGGTGTTCGAGTAGGTGGAAGGAGTTGTTAGGACTCAAACGATTCTCTCAAAACAGCAAAACCGCCGCAGCGACGTCGTTTCATTCGAATCCGAGTAGATCGTCTGCTTCTTCGTTAAAACAGTTTTTAAATCGGAGCTCCAAAACGTCGTCGTCTTCGGATGCTTCACTTCCTCTCCTCAAGGACTGCTCAGACTCCGAATCTCTCTCCACCATCTCCTCTTCCCGTATGTCCCTCTCCTCTTCCTCCTCAGGCCACGACCACGACGACATCCCCAGGCTCTCCCTCGACGCAGAGAGACCTAACCATAACCATAACCACCTCCTTAACCAACACATAACCGCAAATCCCTTCGCTCCTTCACGTAGCCAAAACCCAAATAATAACCCGCCGAGGATGAGGTTAGTGAAGTCTCGGGAGAGAGTGGGCCGCAGCCCGATGAGGCCCGATCCAGCGATGAGCAGAGGAGTCTCCGTAGACAGTCCGAGACTTAACTCCTCGGGGAAAATCGTGTTCCAGAGCCTCGAACGGAGCTCGAGCTCTCCGAGCAGCTTCAACGGTGGAACTAGCGGGTATCGACACAGAGGGATGGAGAGATCTTACAGCGCGAACGTGAGGGTGACTCCTGTCTTAAACGTCCCCGTCTGTTCGATCAGAGGCGGTTCTGTGATATTCGGACAGTTCTTCTCTTCCTCCACGACTTCGGCTTCGTCGCAGCATAATAGAACAGGGAGCTTCTCCAGCAACAGAGGGTCGTCGTCGTCTCATCACGGTGGTATCACTAGAGGTCGTAACTCCACCGAACGAATTTAATAACAACACAATGATCTTACGGAACAACAGTAGGTAGTAGTAGTAATCCATGTTCTTTTGGCTTGTTTAACTGTACCGAGAGCTTGTTTCATTAGATTCCTAGAGAATCGAGGATGTGTGTATATAGAGAATCTGCCATTTGTTAGGGTTTTTTCTTGTAGGGTTCATCGACATTTTACTTCCCTAGTTGCTTCGTTCGGGTTTGAGAGGGTGAGAGAGTGAGGTTAACGCGGTAGAGGGATGCGTGTGGGTCAATAGGAAAATAGATTCTTTTTTCACACTCTCTCTCTCAGATTGTTTGCTCCTGTGTGTATTTGCGCTCTCCCCACGTTGGAGCTTATCTAAGCTGTCTCTTTCATGTGATATTTTTTTAAAAAATTAAATATTTTGTCGTTTAGTGAGTTTCGGAAATGATGCAGTTTTTCAGACTTTATCATATATACCTTTTTCTCTTAATTTAATCTTTATTTATTGTTTGTTGTTATGTTAATCAAAGGAAGGTTCGTTTAAGCATTAATGCTGTGGTGGATCTATATTGTTTGTTTGTCATTGGTCAAGTGTTTGGATTTGAATCACATGGTTAAGTGTCAGGATTTTTCTCTCCAAATTTATTATCATAATGGGGTACGTGAAAGGTACGAAACTGTAGCAATATTACATAGACAATCAAGTCTAGTAGAAAAAGATAAGATTGGACCAGCAAGAGATTGTATGTATACAAAGTACAATACCCTAAGCCTCTATCACCTGTCTCTTTCCTCTGTACTTTGCCTTCCCTCTTTTGTTTCTTTCCTCCCACTCCATTACATTTACAGCGTCTGTGGTATAATTCTCTAGTCATTTTCAGCTAGGGTTTTTAGCCTTGAGAAAAAAGTGAATACTACTGCCTAAATGATGATAATATGTTAGCTAGAGTATGCTAAGTTGCAAAAGTAATAAAGTAAGCTTGATTTGTGGGTTAAAGACAAACCTTTTGCAGAGTTCCCGAAATGGGTTTAGTTTTGTGAGTTTGTATGGGTTTACCTCAAAGGGACCAATCAGCTTTCTGGTCAGAGGCTCGGTCATCTATAGGCTCTTTTTTTGGGCATATCACATTACATATTAATATTAACACCCTCACAAGTTCAACCCATCATTATCATCGATATACAATCCTTATGTAAAGTTTTAACTATGCTAAAGAAAACAGGTTCGTTATAAAAACAATATAGTGGTTAACTAGAGAAATATGTGACCCAGAGGCCATACACTCCTATACAAAACTCAGTATCGAGCTTGTAGTGTATAGAGTAGAGACACTATTTTATCTAAAAGGCTACGAGATCCAGTTAAATAGGCTCCAACCACGTGACCAGCACAGAAAGACACGTGACTCTTTGTTCACACACAAGTAATATAGGGGGGCTCTATCGATTTTGTCGTCCACCCACGTGACAAGATTTTGTAAACACAAGATATTAGTTTTGTAAAGTCTTTACCCAGCAGAAACAAAAATGATATGATAAACAATACAATTAACGGGCCGACATATTCGCTTTGAAATTCTGTTTTACATGATTGATTGATTGACCAATACAAACAAAAGTCTATATTTTTTTTATTTTATTTGTAAAACAAATTAAAATAAAACGAGAATTGTTTTTTTTTTACAAATGAAAAGAACAGATTAGATAAAAGCCCGCTAAAAGAATCAGACCATATTAGATAGAAGCCCGTTAAAAGACAAACAAACCCGAAACGCAGTCGTTTGTTTGTGGGCAAAACACACTCGCACCGAAGCCGAAGAGTGACTCGTGTTTCGGTCTTCAAGTAGTGTCCGAGGCTGTTTTCTCTGTGTTAGTAACCACAGTGAGATATAATATAACAACATAGAGACGTTAAATGATGATGATGATTGTATTATGAGTGCTACCTTGAAGGATGTTGGAAGAGAGCATGTGATCGATGTTATCAATGCGTCTTTGTATAGATTTAAGCACCAGATTCATCGACGAAACTCTCTGTTTGACGGTCGAGATCCTCGACGCGTGTTGTACAATGAACGGCAACGGAGCGTTCTCCAGCAATTGGTCGAGCTCTGCGTGTTGTGTTTTCATCGCATTCAGTTACAAAAACCAGATTCGAGATTGCTAGTAATAACAACTTAACCGGATCGATTCGCAAAACCAATGTAATTTCAGGAAAAAAAACATTAAACCAATGATAGTCCAGGATCGATTGGTTTATCACCGGTTAAGGAAGAGGATTGATTGATTCGTACCTTGGACTAGTCGATCGAGCGAGCCGGAGAGTTTGTCTTGGCTACTGAGAGTATCGAGTGATTTCGAGTCGAATTCCTTAATTACGGACTCCAGCATCGCCGATAGCCCTCTAGCCATAGCTTCTCCGTTACCTCCTTCGCCTCCGATGCGACCATCAGCAGAGTCGCGGTGGCTCGATTCAGATAGCTGCTCCATTTACCGGCGATGTTTTGCATTTGAGAGGTCTTATAAACAAGTTTTTCCATGAAATGACCAAATTACCCCTAAGAAGTTAACTTATTCACGATACATATCGTTTTAAAAAAACCACAACACTGTGTTTCTTGATTCTTATTGATCTCTGTCATGTTCAAGAACTGAAGCTTACATGAACAAATAATCCTCTTAAAACTAACATCATCTTTTGGTCAAAATGATACAAACAGTAAAAGGAATCAAGTTTAATCTAAATTGAACTGCATCACGATCCTATCTACTGCATTCTGTCCCACAACCTTACGCGACCTCAGCTCCTCAAGAACCTCTCTAGCCAGCTCAAGTTCATTCTCATGAGCTATCCCTTCAACTAATATCACATACGTCGTCTCGCTAGGCATCCTCTTCCTCTCAACCACCATCGTCTCAAACACCTCCAACGCCAAATCCGTCCTCCTGATCTTACAAAACCCAAGAATCATCGCATTAAAGTTATCCACCGTCGGTTTACACCACTCACTCTCCTCCATTATCGACAAAACCTCCATCGCTCCATCAAACATCCCTTCGTTACACAACCCTCTGATCAACGCCGAGTAGGTATGCGAATCGGGTTCAAACCCGCACCTAGTCATCTCGCACAAGAGCTTGAAAGCCGCGTACGTGTTCCCTTTCCTGCACAGGCTCGTGATCACGCTCTTGTAGAAATCGTGCGTGCAGCATCTCTGCTCCTTGCTCAAACTCTGTATGATATAAAACGCTTCTCGCACCTTGTCCTGCTCGTCGCACAACGCTCCTATCGCGTTGTACGTGCCTTCGTTGGGCCTACACCGTCTGTAAATCATGTCGTCTAGACATTTGACGACAAGATCAACCTTCCCTTCCTTGCAGAGACGCAAAATCACAGGGTTGTAGCTAGTGGCAGTAACTCCTTTCCCCATCTCGTTCAAAACCTCCATCGCCTGGTCCGTTCTCCCGTGGAAAGCTAATGAATTAATCAAAATGTTGTATGTAACAACCGAAGGAGATCTATCTCCACCGTCCATCTCAGCTAAAAGCTCATTCGCCTCCTCCCACCTCCCGTCACAACACAAACACCTCAAACAAATATTATAACTCACAACGTTAGGCTTAAAACCTTTCTCAGGCAACTCTCTAAACATCTTCAAGGCATCATCAGTCCTCCCTTCTTTACAAAAACCAGTCAACAACACATTATAACTAACCAAATTAGGCTCCCCTCCTCTCGCAATAATCTCATCCAGCAGCCTCACGGCCTCATCGGTCCCGCGCTCTTTATAAGCAGCCTCGAGGAGGAACGAGTAAGTGAAAGCATTGGGAGCTAATCCTCTCTCCATCAACCTCTCGACGAACTGTAAGCTCTGGTTTAGGCTCCCGAGCATGCAGAGGCCTCGGACGAGGGCGTTGTAAGTGACGGTGTTGGAAGGGAAGCCGTGATCCTCCATCTTCTCGACGAGCTGCATCGCGTAGCCGACGTTGCCTCGTTGCAGAGCTGGTTGACGAGGTAGGTGTAGGCGGAGGCGTCGGGGATGACTCCCGAGGTGACCATGAGCTCGATCACGCGGATGGCTTTCTTGAGGCGGTTGGCTTTGCAGAGGTCGTAGAGGAGCTGGGTGGAGTGGGTTAGGTTGGGTTTGTGGCCTTTTGTGACTAGGCCTTGGAGGTGGGAGAAGTGGTTGTTCAGGGTCGGGTCGTTGGGGAATGAATCGGGTTTTCGATTGGATCCGGTGATGGTAAAGGCGGAGTCTTTGGGGGATAGCGTTATCTGTGTCGAAGCGAAAACTCTAGGGATGCCTTTGTGGGGGAAGGCGGTGGGGAGGCGGGAGACGAAGCCTGATGGAGATGGGTTCGCCGCCATGGATAAGATTGGGTTCAGTAGAGTCGACATGGCTTCGAATCGGACAGCAACGGAGGAGAAAGAGATGTGAAATGAGAAAGTTTTGGGTGTTTTTACGTAGAACCCAGAAAAGAAAAGGATCATAATGTAAAGTCGAATAATTCTTTCGGCGCGTGTTCGCCACGCTCTCAAATGCTTGTGAGAAGATGATATGAAGAAGAAGCAGGGCCGGGCCCTGGGCTTTAGGCGCCAAAGCAATTCACATGTTTACTTTGCTAAGATGTAATTATTTTCTTTGAACTTAGAATAATTCATTACCAAAGCATAATCCCAAATGCACTATCCGCAAACATTTGGAATTATGCTTTCAATCAATAATCTTGAAATTCACATGTTTACTTTTCTAAAATGTAATTATTTTCTTTGAACTTAAAATTACATTAGAATTTATCATATTTTCATGACTGGTGGTACGTGTGAGACTTATGTTACGTGTGATGTGTTCAGTGTTGCAGGGAACAGTCTCGTCATGGTCTTGGCCGTCCCTTACCTTTCATCCTCTGCTTCGGGATCATTACATGTGGAATGTTGGTTGAATAGATCCGTATGTTCTTTCTACGCTGGTCTGTGGAATTTTATTAGAGACATATAGTCACATAGCGACTTGTTTTCCTAATGTGCAGACAAACCAACTTTGGTGAAATAATTTTAACATGTTGAACTTGTTATTCATTAATTGCTCTTGCCTTATTTTAGAGATTTTATGTGCTAAGTAATTTGCTCAAACTTCCGAATGAAATAACAGGTAAATGATATGCTTATATTTTAGTTCTAGGCAAGAGCTGATACTGAGAAAAACACAGCTATACATGGATATGATGGTGTACATCTCTTTTTAGATTTCATATGAACTTCAAAGATTTTGATGGTGGAAGTCTCCCTTTGTTTTGTTGTTTTATCAATGTAGACATCGAAATGTTGGTAAAGCAAAGTTCACGCTAGAAAATCTGATAGTCTTGGTGCTGGTGCTGTTGATGTGCTGTCCACATTGTATTTGTTTTCATTTGATGGATTGTTTCTTGAATGCGCTGATGCAGTTGCAGGTCACCTCCAACTCCAAGGAGGCTATACGTGATCGTTCTCGTTCAAGGTCAATATATATATATGTTGTTAACTCCCTGTGAGTTTCTAAGTGCTAGCTTTTAAAATATGTTGTTAACTTGTAGTTTCAGAGCTACTATACAGTACATATAACACCTCCTTGCCCAGGAGTATTGTCCAACATCCTGTTGAATTTGCTAAGATGAACACATGCCTTGTTATGTGTTGACGTTTTAGCTTGTGTGAACTTACAGGCTCCTAGGAGGATATCAAGGAGTAGCATTCCTAAGAGCTAAAACTATTCTACTATCACTGTACTTCTCTTCTTTTTTTTTTTTTTATGGTCAGCTAGTTTATACCGTGGGACACATGAGTCTCTATGAAGCATTTTCTGAAGAAGGCCCGGTCAAGTAAAGTGCGTGAGCGTTGAGGTTATCCCCATTCATCTGCTATGCGTCTTTGTTTGTTCTAAAAGCATTCAGTGAGACCTGCACATTAGGCCTTGTCTTTTAACTAGATATATATATCTTTATGCAATTTGTATCATGAGCTGTTTGCCTGGTCCTTAGCTAATATTGAAACGCATAATAAGACTCTTTGTCGTTGTAATCTTAGATCTGGTAGTTCACGAGCTTGTGATCAAATACATGATTTAACAAATTGGATCAACATTCCACCCAACTAGAATATCTAATATTAAATGCAGGCTAATATAGTGATGGATTTGTGTAAGTTTCTTTTAAGAACAACACATAACTTGTTGTCTAATCTCTACTTTTGATTCAAACCGATTAACCTATTCTTTATTTGGTGAAAGTGAATCCGTGATCTGACAGCAACAACAACCACCACCTTTGTCTTTGTCTTCTTGGTTGGAGTTAATGTAGTTCATGATCTGATGGTAACAAGTCAGTACATTTAAATTTCGTTTCGATGAATAGCTCTCCTCGTATTCATATACATTTATAAGAAAATAATAGTAATATACAGTAATATTTTTACATTTATTACGTTTTTTTGTCTGAATGAATTAAAAGCAGTGGTGGGATCATAATGCATCTTATAGCAGAAGGTGAGATTGAAAGCAGTAGTGGGAATCATGCAATCGACACATTGGTTCTTTTATTTAATTGAAGAAAAAAATAAAGGGACCACACACTGTCCATAAGCACAACCACACATGACACCAAGTTAAAGTCTTTTGCAGAAAACCTCTTCTCTTGTCTCCTAATGGGGCAACGATTTTCATGAAATAAATAAATAAAAATCTTGATATTGTGTTTAATAAAAGTTAAGCTGCGATGATACGGCTAAGTAAGGTATGTTTTGGAGGGCAAGAAAGAGTGATGGCCCAACACATCTTTTTATTAAATTGGGACCTCTCAAACCTAACTCTTTTGATCATTGTGATTGTGAGTTTCAATCCATTTGGTAGATCCAAAGATGTATTGGTGCATTTGATAAATATCCAAAGATTAATATGATGTAATATGTTAGGTCACGAGCTACTCCTGTATGGACCATAGTACATGTGATATGTATGCACTAGCAAGTCCTGAACAATTAATTCATGCACATGTCTTTAGTGGGAAGCTTTACACATCCATTGAAGCCTCTTTTGAATTGTTGTAAGATATAGGTGTGTGATATGATGTTGGAACAAAAGTGTAACTAAAGTCACCAATTTCAAAAATCTTTGATAAACGAATATTAGTGACTTAGTGCATATGAACCGAAAGATATATGAGTATGGTATATATTTCACAAAAGCAAGAATTCTTTCTTTATAAACAAATTGAATTATAGTGGTGCCTTTAAGGAAAGATGAAGTTTCTAGGTAAGGCACCCTTTAAGATTCTTACAATGGTTATGGATTTATTTTCTTCTTTTGAAATGTTGATATCACATGAATACACACCAGCACCAACTTTAAGTTGAATAAAATTTTATTTTAAAGAGCAAAGAAAGGATACAATACAACAAAGTCAAGGTGCAATGTCACATGTTCTTCAATCAAAGAGGAAACCACAATTCAAGACTTTTTGTTCTTAGGATATATACTTCACATTATAAATATTACATTTTGATTAATTGTATGTGTATGAGATAGACAGCCATTAGTGAATGTCTCGTTACGTTGTTGGTCATCTCGTAATACATAACAAACTCGAATGAAGATAAATATTTGATCTTATGAAGAACCAAACACGTTAATTGTGCACCATGCCCACTCTTATGCTTTTTTTTGTCTGATGGTTTATCCGCTCTTAAACTTTACAAAATCTACTTTTCCAGAACTGGTATTTGTAAAACCAAATTAAGATAGTGGAGATTTGAATGCTTCTAAAAGACAAAGGCATATTGTTTTAACTTTCAACTAGGACTGGACCCGTCCGATCGGACGGGTACTTATTTTCATTTTTTATATATAAATGAATATTATTTAAATATCTATCGGTTTATATTTTTAAATATCATATTTCTAAATTTTATAAACACAACAATCAAATAGTTTATGTCTTGTAAAATAGTAACTTCGTGCCGTTATTAAACTTTTGACAAATTAATATTGACCTATTGATAGTTTGAGTAATATTTCTTGTAACATGAAATTGTTTGTCAAATATAAAAAGAATTTAAATATTTTGATCAGATATGGATAATATGGTAAGATTTAATACATTAGAAAAAAGAATATTTGGTTATAAACATTAAATATTTTTTTACAAGTAATTCAAAGATATTTAAATTTCAGTATTGAATTTTCTTGTTGAAATGGATAAACATATATTCTAGAAATTCTTGAAAATATATAATCTTAGGTGGGATTTAATTATATTAAAATAATATTCAGTTACAAATATTTCATCTTGTTATAAGTAGTTTAAATATATTTAAAATCTTAGCATATATAGATTTTATTTTTCAAAATAATTAATGGTAAGTTAAACATATATTTTAGGAATATTCATAATATTTTTTAATATCAAATTTAAATTTAAATTTTATTCAAAATAATTAATGGTAATGTTATCCAAGTTTAATATATTGTTAAAATCGATTTTAAATATGAATATTCCTAAAAATCAGCTAATTTATTTTAGGAAATATATTAAATACGAAATTAAGTTAAAATTTATTTAGGAAATTGTTTAATAAATAGGAAAAGACAAAGATTACTTAAATATAGGTTCATTTAATTACTTCAGTGGCATAATTGTAAATAAAAGTGAAAACTTAGGGGTATTTTATATGTGTACTTCTGAATTAATAAAGTAGATGTGTGGGGAAAGAAAATATAACAAAGCACAAAAATGTAAAGAAGAAGTAGAAAAAAGAAAGCAAAAGGGACATAAATCAAAGTAGGAATTAATTCTTGTGCGTTACTTTATATCTGATATCATCTTCAGAAGAATCTGTCTACATCTATCTTTCTACACCTCTTGGGTTCTCTGTGTTTTATACATAAGGATTGATATTTTGTGAAATTTAAGGATCATTAAACCCATGGAATTCAAACATAGTTAGAATTATTCAGTTTATAATAAAGCATGAAATATAAATACAGTATATCTTCAACATCCATATTATCATACTATTACTATGTATCTAATGAAAGTTAATATAATATCACTATTATTTACTTAGATAATTATGTATAAACTAATCTACAATAGAATAGTTTGATTATTAATAAATACTATAAGAATAATTTATTAATTAAATTGGTGTCATTAAAAAATTTAAATATAATAATAAAATTAATTAGATAAGTTTTAGAACTTTTTTAGTTGATGTTAAATAAATAAAGATACTCCTATAAAAGTCTTAGAAAGGGTCAAACAGAGTAGCCAGGATGTTACACCACGTGGCATCACATGGCGCCAAACTCGTACGAAAACAAATATTACAAATACGGAAAAGGTAAGATTTTACCCATTTTAACGGACCGTACAAAAGACAATAAGTGGGTCCCAGTCAATATTGTTCGCCACGCTGGAGTGCTTACATGTCAATACGCATGACTCCTGGTAACTTTACACGTGTAATATCTCTATTGCATGTTTTTCATCATACAAACGTAATTTCAGCTATTTTACGGAGGTAAAAAACGTAAAATACATTTGTAACACCGCTAAATTCAATGTCCAACCGGTCCACTTTTATTTATTTGGTACGGTGATAAAAACAAACCGAATCCGAGCTTTATCGCTAATCCTGCTATACGTTGCCAAAAAAAAAAATCGCTAATACTGCTATACACTATGACCAAAAACATAACCGTATCCGATAACCTTTACCGGTGTATTTAGCGGTATTTACCTTTAAATAATTATATAAGTTTCCGCCAGTTTCGCTACAAGTTACCCACTTAAAAAAATAAACTATAACCGACAGTTTTTGTTTAAAATTATCACAAAATCTGTGGGATAAATTAAACTATAAATCAAAACAAAACAAAATTGTTGAATAAGAACGACTTTGATAAAAAAAAAAAAAAAGAATAAGAACGACTATGAAAAAGATGATCAACTCAATTCAACCAACCAGATTATTAGGTAACTAAATACCAAAACCGTGACCGAAAAAGTTTAACACATATATTGAATTGAATTACAGAAAAATGAGAAGTCTATGGGAAAACGTTATCAAAAAGATATGGGTAAGCCAAATCAACATTACAATTTATTCAAACCCTAAGAAAATGGCAGGTTAATTAAAATCAGCAAATGTAAAATAGATTCAGCCTTGAACAAATTAAATATTTGAACTTGGTTATTTTAAATTTTTTCTTAAAAAAAAAAAAGAAATTGACTTTATCTCTTGCTCTCCTGTATTCACGTTAAAGGCGACGATGTGTATAAATAGGAAACAACCATTACGTTGAGGCTCGTTTCGATTTGGTCTCTGCTTTCAAAAGAAAATAAAAGATAATAAAAAAAAAAAACTCTTCACGCACATCAAAACAGCAAAACCAAAAACCGAAACGCATGCATTTCTAGTTTTCTTTTTTTTTTTTTGCTAAAATGCATTTCTAGTTTTCTCTTCCCTTTTAAAAACTCCTTCTCCGTATTATCATCATCAAACTCAAAAACCTCTCTCTTTCCATGGCCGTCGATGCTCACCACCTTCTTCTCTCTACTCCTCAACTCTTCTCCAACAGGTTCGTTTCTCTCCGTTCTTTGATTCTTTATAGTTTTCTTTGTGTGCATTGATGATTTTAATAATCGTACCGTTTGTTTGTTTGTGTGCAGAGACTTAATGATGCATAACCATAACGACAACACCACCGTGGAACCAACTAACGGCGGTTTCTGCACTAACGGTTACGGTGGCGTTTCACCTTTCTCCGCGACGGACGATTCGGCTCCTCCTCCTCTTCTTCATCATATGTACGGTGCTTCCTCGACCGCCGATTCGTTCGCTTACTACGCCGATGGTGCTAATCTCCAGACGAGAAAACGCTCCAGAGATGATTCAAGATCCGATTATTATCATCATCATCTTGTTCCTCAGAGCACTGTATCACCACCATCGTACGTCACTCCCCCTGCTACTCCTTACTCGTTCCTCGGGGAAAACATTGATCTCTCCGCTCACATCCATCAGCAACAGCACGACATCGATCGATTCGTCTCCCTTCATGTAAGTCTAAATAGCTTCATAGAGTTTCGCAATGTCTCATTGATTCTCACTTGTGATGATGATTCAGATGGAGAGAGTGAAGTTTGAGATTCAAGAGAAGAGGAAGAGGCAAGCGAGGACGATCATGGAGGCGATAGAGCATGGGCTCGTGAAACGGCTCCGAGTCAAGGAAGAAGAGAGAGAGAGAATCGGGAAGATTAACCACGCGCTGAAGGAGCGAGTGAAGTCGCTCTCCGTCGAGAACCAAATCTGGCGGGATCTCGCTCAGAGTAACGAAGCAACCGCTAACAACCTCCGCGCCAACCTCGAGCAGGTCCTGGCGCAGGTTAAGGATCTAACCGGCGCAGGATTAGAAAACGCTAACGCAAACGCTGGTCGCCGCGAAGATGATGATGATGAGGATGATGCGCAGTCGTGTTGCGGAAGTAGTTCGGGTGAAGAAACGGTTAGGCGCACCACGGTAGCAGCGCATGATACGGCGTCGAAAGGTAGGATGTGCAGAAACTGTGGGGAGGTGGAATCGTGTGTGTTGGTCTTACCGTGCAGACACTTGTGCTTGTGTGGAGTGTGTGGGTCCAGTGTTCACACGTGTCCCATCTGTAGATCTCCCAAAAACGCTAGCGTTCATGTTAACATGTCACCTTGACCCCCCGTTTATGGAAACTATCCTCTCTTTTGTTAATGGAAGTTTTTATTTTTTTATTTTCTCTTAAAACAATTAATTGTAAGGAAATTCGTAGAATTTTTTTTTAGATAAGAAATCACGAGAAGGAACCTTTGCCATAAAGAAAGAGATAATCCTCATTGTTTTTTAGATATTTTATTTAATATTTCTTCTCTTTATCTCTCAATAAATATTCGTTTAATTCAATAGAGATTTTCATAGTAAAATCCAGAACGTTTCTTAAATTAAAGTAATAAAAATATGGAAATCAAAAGGCCAAAAGAAATTATTTTGTTATATAAATCGATATTGTAACTTATATTGAAGAATCAGAAAGATTATCTTATTGGTTTTTTTAGTATCGTTTTTATTTGTATAATTTATAGGCGTATATAATAATTATTATTATTTGAGAAAAACAATAATCCCAGAACTATAGGAAAATAAAATTAAAGTGACAAAATAGATAATTGGTGCTGGTGTGGGACCGGATATAACAGTACACTGTAGGGTTTAAGAGACACGCGCCGGCAGGGAATCGTGAGAGAGGAAGAAGAGGAAAGAGACAGTGGAGGAGGTAAAAAGCTGACACGTCGGACGCGCGCAAATGTCGCTGTTGTTCGTCCTGCATACTACTCCTGACACCTCTCTTTAATTGTTTATTTTTCTTTCGATACTCCATTTGTTTTCTAGCAACTTGATTTGTGTCTACTTAAATTAATGAGCTAATTAACCACGGGAATCCGAGATTAGTATATGTTTATACGATTTCTAAAGATGAATTAAATAGTCATGATTCTAGGCTCAGACAGAAAATCAATGGTGGTTGTTAAACTATATAATAGTATGAAAATCATACGTATGGGTGTATAATATAATATCTTCTTACATGTCAGTATCGGAAAACATTTGGTCTAACATATTTATGACGAACCAATCAATTCTTACTAACAAATTATACATTTGAATATCAAAACTGAAAGCTAACGTATATATATAAGCAATTAAACATCAAAATATGATCGATCACTATACATAAAACATTTCATTAGAAATAGACAATTAGAAAATAAGTTCAGTAATAGTATCGTCGTTGACAAAAGAAAAGAAATGTGAGTGGTAATAATTAAATAGCTTAATTCAATCCAGTGGTAATGGTAAAACTAAAATTATTTTTAATCAAGTTGTAAAAATAAGATTTCGAGGTTGCTTTATACATGATTATCTGCTGAATAAGTATCCAAATTCCAAAATATTAATAGATATTATTATTATTATTGTATTAAGATGATTTAGATATTAAAAAGAAAATAAAAAGGGGGGGAGGAGGAGACGAGAAAGCGATGTGAAGAGATCATGCCAACAGTAAGGAGGATATACTCGTTGCACGAATAAAAAGTCTGAAAGCCAATTTATCTTTTTCTTTTTCTCCTGTTTAAATTTTTTTGTTGTGCCTAGAGAAAATCAAAACCTAAAATATTGGTTTAACTAATGTTAATAATACGATTGTAAGTAGTGGATTGCATATTTGTATATTAATTAGATTTAGATGTAGACATCTTTGTTTGTGCCTTCACATGCGGATCATCCAATGGAGGTGCGATATTCTAAATCATGACATTTTGAAACGTTCAATATTATCCTACTCGTTTTATTAACAAGTCTTTCGCATTATTTTTTTTTTTAAAACGAGAGGATGCACGTTAAGTTAGACAGAACTAATATGCTTTTAGTTTTATCTATGGCCGAAAGTTATTAATTTAAAATCTATAACCTATATAGTTGGTTAAATCTTCCACTATAAAATATTGTAACATTATTTTTACAGCATGTGAGCTAGTGCTTGTATTTGTTGCATGCCTCGAAATAGAAATCTAGTAAAACATCGAAGAACGGTATAAATCTCTGCATAGATTCCCACATTAGCATGTAACAGTTTGTTTTGTATGGTATTGTTATACAAGTGACTGCTCCGTTGAGTTGTAAACTCATATATATATGGACAACCCGTGATTTGTGAGTTTTCTCAGCCATTATTGTAAATTTGTAATACTGAGAATGGAGATAAGAGTATGTGAAGGGAAGGAACCAAACGTCACGTACACACTAAGCAACAAATGAGTCAAGAAACAAAATCAGAGAGAGTGACGCTTGACCGATTGATGTTTATACAATTCTTTATTATTTGGAAACTTTTGATGAATCTAAGGACCATTTCCCTACGGTTATGCTTTTATTTAAATAATATGTATAAGCGAAACAAACGAAGGAAAAGTGGGAAGACTTGGTGTAAAGTGATGGGATATGCAAATGTTGTGGTGTTAGGGTTTGTGTCATTCAACTTGTCCACTTCTATTTTAGATATTATATTTTATTTGCACCCATTTATTTATCCAAATTTTCAGTTTTAGTGGGGCTTCTCTATTTCTTTTTAAATATTTCTATTTAATTATTACACTGGAAGCTACGATTTTGATCACTGTTTTGGAGCTGTGAAAACTGTTTATTAAAACAATACTACTATTTGGTTTTCTATAAATATATATAATCAGCCTCTCATCACATAAAACTTTCACCGTTTAGGTTTCATATGGCCATAACAAAGAAATAACATATGGTTGAATGGTGAATAAGTTGCAATGATCTTTTTATGCTGTGAAATCATAGCTCATTGACGTTTTTATCCTGTGTTTGGTTTCTTGCAAAGCAACTTTTAAACATTTCCTAAGCAAATTTTAAGGAAACAATTCAGTTCAAAGGGCAAATCAACTTTATCATATAACAAAAGTCAGCTTAGGAGTTGAAAAAGGCAAATCCAAGTTAACTCCATAATGGATATATATATATATATATGGGAATATTTATAACTAAACCGTGGAAACGTACAGCATCATGTGAGCTCAATAATGCAAATAACTAATATATAGATAGTTAGATACATAATTAAATCAAAAATCATCTTTAGAAGTGCAACATCCACTAAACTAAATGGTTTTATTAACCGTACATATACATATATGTACATAGAACATAGTGGAGTAGAAGATTATAGATTACATCAAAATGTCTTTGGGAATAATTAAAGTTAACATATATAAATGCTAAGAGGGGTCATGATGGGGAACACTAAAAACTTTATTGATTACCTTGTGAAAGGGGGCACTTATATAAAATGGTCCAACTTCACTCACTACCCTATTGATTATAGTAGCTTTTGCCTTTTTTTGTTCTTTGTCCTAAGAAAATATTTAAATTAATAAAGTTAAATTAGCAATTGTATGCTTATTGTTGGGAAATGGCTCCCACTTATCAGTTTTCACCCCGAGGCCATCAATGTGATTTGACTGCATAACTATGAATAAATGGCCTAATGGGAACAAAAACATTTGTCACCGCTTTTAGCCTTTTAACACTCTCCTCTTGTTTACAATGATGTGAATCAGAATCACAATCCCACTATAGACAGAGATTAATTCAAAATTTTCAAAGTGATGAGTACCCATAAACCAATCCTTTTGTCAGATGAATTTTAATTTTCAGAAGTTGGTTTTATATGAAGATCTAAACTAGTATAAACCATGGTGACATCCAACAATAAAAGATCACTTAAATTATATATCACTTGATTTTTCTTTGAGAAATTTACATTGTCAAACGATATATTAAACTTTTAAAGAAGAGATAGGATTTGATAAAGGCAAACACATAGATATCAATCTTAAAAACTATACCATATAAAGCACTAGGAGCATTTTTCTTCTTATTTTACGTGCGAATATCAATGACTTACTAATTTACCAAATGCCAAAGAAGAAAAATGACATTTTTCTCTTTCTTTCTTTTTTTGGCTCTTTATATTGAGTGGATTTGGTGTGAAGTATTCTGAAAGCACTGCAGAAAAAGCCACAAGACATTTGTTTATTTCTCATCATTAGTACCATCCAATTTCAAAAGATGAATAATTTAGAAAGAATTATATAAAGAAATATATAGTGTTAACAATCAGTCATATCCCACTGAACCACAACACTGCAGAGCTCATGTGAATTAGATTTAGACCTCAAAGTGTTTCCCTTTTCGTATTATATATATATTCAAATATTACAGCAAATATATATGATTATGATCACAATGGACCTGCAGATATGTTCATCCTACTGTTTTTCGTGTGCAGAATTGATGTCAGATTGTAAAATGTTATTATAAATCACAGGCTCAGCATAACTTGGAACTTGATTTTGATGATGCAATAAGAAAGATAGGAAAGAGAGTGGTAATATGAGTTATAGACCCATCTGAATACCTATAGAATATAGCAAAATCATTGCAATATTTCGCTCTCACACACACTCTGATATCCCCACAACTATTAACCACTGTTCATGGATACTCCTTTTTCTCTCTTGAACAGGGAAAAGTGTCTAGGAAAGTGTTTGCAACAGTTGTTTACTGTCTATATTAGGTGCCCATACATATCCCAAAGTCTTACGAAAAGAAGAGAAATTAAATTTTAAAGAAGAGAAAGAAAGCCAACTACCCAAATCATTTATGTAGTTTGGTTGGGGTTAGTGGGCAGATATCATATCAAGATGTAATAGGTTTATATAAAGTTATGTATACATATGCTAGTTTTATGTTAATGTATACATGAAAGTCCTCTTTTTCATGTGGATAGATATTATGGAAATCAGATTGGACTATGTCAATGGAATAAAAAGATCTTTTGTTTGGGAATAGATAACCAAAGTGCTGATGTGGGTATCAAGAAACAATAAAAAGCAAGGAAAAGAAAAATAGAGAATCAAAAGTTTGGTACAATGTCTATGATCTACATTTTGAAGATAGCAAATAAAGGTCTAACAGTAAAAAACACATACATGCAAGAGGAGCTTCAGGCTCAAGATGACATCTTTATTCATTTAATCAACACCTAGTAATGACCACAAAGCAATACTTAATAGTATTACTAACATAATCATTAAATTAGTTGATATAACTAGACCAATACACTTATCAAAAAAACTAGACCAATACAAGAAGGTGCATTACAGTTTAAGTTCCACTGATAACTAATACAAAGAAGAAATGCAAATACTTCAGGAATATGAATTTTGACTATTAATCGATCACTGAATTAGATTTGGGGTTTTGAAAAATGCTGAAAAGGATTTATCAAAAGAAAATTGAGAGAGAGATTGGACCAAACAATGAAGGAAAATGATATTTGGGTGATTGCATGATGTGTTCTTCTGTCCAAAACAGTACACATAATTCACAGAAGAAAATGGTTGGGACTGTAGTAGGACCACTCACCACTGTACAATAATGGACCATAAGAGTTTTGTCCCCAAGATATCAAAACCTTCCATACATGAATATGATACCTCCTAAAGTTTGATCTTTTATGTGCCAAGTTGTTTATAATGATGCCTCATCATCTTAAAAGTATCTAACTGGGGCAGGGCTCTCCCCCTTGGTTTTAAAGAACGCCCACGTCTTTGTCTGTGTACCAGACAAGTTTTCCACGATCAATCAGAACCTGCTAAGTATATATTTAGAAGAAGAACAATTCAAATATCACAATGTGGTTATAAGTCTTTGTCAGTAGTTTTCTGTATAATCAAATGCAACATCAGCGTATCTATTCCAATTCGTGGTTGATACGTTGAGATGTTAACGGATGATCCTTACGTTTGGTCTGTGATTTGGCTTTATCAGGGAAAGATGTAGAAAAGAGAACAAAAAAAATTGTATTAAAAAGATGTGTGTTTAGTTGATTCTTGATGCTTCAATCAACCTCAAGATTTTGTCTTTATGCTTTGAATTGTGTACCCTTCATTTGGATGAAGATGCCAAAATGACAAGGACATGAATCCATTACCTTGCTAAAGTTTCAAGAAAAAAGAAGAAGAATCTGACTTTTGGATAGCAAATTGATAGGTTTTCGACTATATATATGTTAGTTAACATGTTCAAACAAGACACGGAACCTAACTTAAGGACATAAACAGACAACTAACTACACAGTTTTTTTTTTTTTTGGTAAAAGTAACTACACAGTTTATCACGAGAAAACCAAGTGTTTATTAGTCTTTATCTGTAACGCAAAAAAAAATTGATTTATCAACAGCCTATTACCGTCCAACACCCATGAGAAAGAGAGTTTTGTTGTTTATCTTCACAAAACAAAACAGGGCCAGCAAAAATGAACGAGACAGGTCTTGGTTCTTATAATGGCACTGTGGTCTAATAATGAAAACACTGACCTTACCTTTGGCTCTTTTCCCATGATGCCTTCACAAGCCACATGAGTTTCTGGACCCCCTTCTCCTGCATGCATTTAAAATGAATGTTCCTTCGTGTGTGTGTGTAAACATGAAGAAGATTCCTGTTATCGTTTTCTCAAGAAAACAAATCAAGAGAGTCGTGTACACTGAGAAAAAAACAAGTGTATTTATATTACACACAACAACTCCTCCACATGGACAAGATTGTTCATAATCACATTCACAGTACATAGTCACATCTCCCTCGGTACCATCACTAATATTATAACGCCTTGCTGACGACTAATGAGCCATGTTCGCTTGCTCACTCTTTATGGACCCTATTCCAGTGACGAATAATGCGTTAATTTTTGAAGGCGTTAATTTTCCGAAGGCTCGAAAATCTTATTGACTTTCTCTGCAATTACTGCACAACTTTTTCCTGTGATTTGACTTCACTTACACAATATTATTGTAAATCAATATTTTGTGAATTACATCCCAATAATTTCCACTATTTCAACTCGAACACGCTTACTTCTGAATTTCATTCTAGATATGTACCCAAAAAAATAAATACACTTTTGTACATAGCCAAATCAATTTTTTTAAAACCTTTCAATATATGCCGCAAACCAAACCGAAATGTTACAAATATCTTACTCTTCCTTTTCCCATATGGAAGACAATGAACTGTAAAAAGAAAATGATGCATCGAACTGCTTCTAATCTTCAGAGCCCTTAGACTAAATCTTAAGTCTCTGGTTTTGATATAACATCAGGAGATAAAACTTGAAGACTGCATTTCATTACATACACTCACTTCTCTCCGACCACATAGTGCAACAAATCTCTCTTGGAACAATAACAAAGGGCACTTCTCTATCAAACTCGAACCATCATAACCTTCTTTGAGAAAAACTGTACCTCTTGCCCCTTTGTTAGTAATGTAGAAGATCCCCTGATGCTTTATCAAGCAAAGTATTAGTCTGGACGGAAGCAAATACTCTGAGTGAAACGCGTCCAGCTGCGCGCACGTCACTCTCTTCTCCATCGTTAAACTGAGCAGCTCATGAAGCACGGCCACAACTCGTTTCCTAGCTTTAGGATCTGCAGAATCAAATCTTCTAGCGTTTAGGTAAGGAGATGGGAACTCCATCTTCTGCCACTTCTCGAACTCCTCTAGATAACTCGCGTTAGGCCTAAAGCCAGGAGGAAACGACACCTTAAACGCATTTGGTCCCAAGAAGTTACCATCCTTTGTGATCCTTACCTTCTTTCTGTACTCACTTGGCTCAAGAACTGGATAACCTGTCTTCCCTTGCAGTCATTGCCAGTGAAGAATCCCAGTTCTCTAGCACAAGATGAACTCTCCCATTAACAACCTTCAAAGAGAAAACTCTGGATACTTGGGGATCAAGTTACTCTTGAAGTCATGAGGCAAACCCATTGCAGACTGAATAAACTCAACCTTCTCCAAAGGCACTCTGCAGTCAACAGACATCATCAACAGCTTCCTGAGATTGTTAACAAGAATAGGTTCCATTGACTCTAAAGCCTCACCTTCCTCATCCGCAATCTTCTGAGCTTTCTCAGTAAGCATAACGCAAGGAGGCTCTCTGTTCCCACCTCCAACGTGAAATATCGAAGGGTACTTCTCAATGGCAGCCATTAAGTTCCATTTTTGAACAAACCCAACATGCTTCTCCAGATCCCTCAGAAGAACCCTTCCATGTTTATGCGCTTGAATCATGGACTTGAGTTGAAGTATAAGAGATGGCTTCTTCTTCAGGTCTATGGCTTTGTCAAGCTCGTGAACTCTGTGGTATACTTTCTTCTTCGGTCTGAATCCTCCACCCGACTTGTGTCTCGCCTGAACAAACGTCCACTGTACAGGAAACAACGCCACGTATTCACTTTCTCTAAACATACGTTTCTTCAGACACTGGATCGTTATTATACCAGAAGAAACTAAACATCTTCTGCAGAGTAAGGATTTAGACATTTTGTCCAACACCTTATGTGCACAACCCAACCAATTACAGAGCAGCACAACACTTGAGCTGCAACTTTGTCTGAAAAAAAAATAATAATACACACTAAAATATAAACTCGGGCCCTACGTAATGTATAAGTTAGCCCAATGGGCTATTTTGAGCTGATCAAATAAAAAAAGAAAAAAATGTAATTTTCACAGATTGGGCTCGTTTAGTTATTTATAAACTGGCTCAATGGGCCGAGTAGCATAAGCCTGCAAGCCATTCTCCATGATCCGAAGTCAACAAGTCCCAATGGTCGAAGATTGCCTGTCCTGATGTTGCAGCCCTGACCTGTCCAGAGAACCCAAAGGACTCTAAAACCGGGAGATAAGCTTTGCAAAAACATTTCCTTAAGCTTAAGAAGCACTACGACGATATAAATCATGCATGAAAAACAAACATAAAAATCATATATGATACCTGAGGAAATGTTCATTCACTACTATAAAAGATCTCACAATATGCAGGGCTAAGTTAAAGAGACAATTTAACACAAATTGTTCTCGAATTGATCAACTTAGGAAGTAAAATTGAATCCACAAGAATCACTAATAATATAATCCAATAGTCTATGTATTTTATTTTACTCCATATTACATACATTGGAAAATTTTATTACGTAAACTCATACTTAATCCAAATTTCCATACATATAATAGGTGAAAGCCGATATTACTTTTTTTTTATTAAAAAGAGTTTGAACGGTGATGATTTACTAATTACAATGGATAAATAGACCAATGTATTTATCACAAGAATCACATTCGATAAATACGCTATTACATTCTGTTACCGAATACGCATGTTTAATTATTTACTTCGCAAAATTTAGAGAATTAAGTTCCACGCCACTTTTATTTTCGGTAATTAATAGTTTTCAAAATGGCAATATACTACTCCCTATATTTCATAATAATTGGTTTTTTAAGTTTTTGGACACCGAATTTTTATTTAGTTTTTCCTTTTTTTTTGCACAACTTGATTATATTAAAAACTAAAGTCTTACGGACTTAAACGATTATATTCAGAGGTAACCTCAATGGGAAGACGATGAAAGGAAAGTACTACAACAAAATAAAAGATAGATGTGTTGAAGGAGTGAAAAAAACTCAAAGAGAAGCTTCACTTTAAATATTACAACTGTTGTTTGAAACAACAAATTGTAGTCGGAGTAATCGACGTTGAAATATCCAACTAAAAGGATTTGCGAGCGGTTGCATACCGTCTTTGATGGTAAACAGCCTTTGCTTGATGGCAATGTCAAGAAATTATGAGTGTATGATGAAAATTCCACTAAAATGCCTTGGTCAGAGAGCGTCAAACTATGAACTCCGGTTCTAGAAAACTCGTTGGGCATGACATAAATTGTTATTTCCATATTTAGTTTATCTCGTTTGTCTAAAAACAACAATAACTACAGTTAATTCAACCAATAAAAAATCATACTACATAATACTACAAATGATCGTAAACATTAATTACACTTATTTTTATTTAGAAACTTGAAAGTATTAGTTAAAATAAAACAAAAGTTTTCTTAAAACACCACTTAAAATTAAGCGGAGTGAGTACTATTCTAATAGTTTAGCAAATGCATAAAGAATGTTGTTTTGTATTTTCAATTAATGAATTTTGGTTTAGGAATTTTTAAATTATTACTAATAGGAGCTACAATATACATTAAAATATCGGAATATGATAAAATGACATTCCTTTTTGTGGAGTTGTAATTTGATTGACCAATGAAGATGAGGAAATGCTTGAATATTTCTTTTATGAAATGTGAGTCGTTCTTAGTTTAAGAAATTTATCCAAACTTAGAGAAATACTTATTGTATACTCTCTCCGTTTCATTTCAATTACCGTTTTAGGTTTATACACATAGATTAAGAAAGTAAATATCGTTTTGTATATTTTCAAAATAAAACATGTTACCTATACACTAAACCATATTTCAACCATTAGAAAGATAAACTGGATAATGTTGTTAAGAAATTTTGTATTAAAATTCTAAAACAACGTTTATTTTGAAACGAAAATTTTATTTATAACGACAATTAAACTCAAACAAAAGAGTATAATAATATAAATCAGGAAGTGCATTTAAAAGAGAAATTGACCAAGACTCTTTTCTTGAACTCGTCTGAAATAGATTTTAATACCTTTTTCTAATTCATCCCAAATCAAATAATACTTAATATACATCCAATTTCTTTTTAATGACATAAATGAATGTGTCCACCAATCATGTACGCATCTGTCTCTGTGTGTGCTTAACTCTCTTATATTCATCAACCTACATTCTCATACTTGTCCGTTTCTCTCTATCCACTACTGTCTGAAACCAAACATGAAGTTTCTGCTTGGCCGCTTCTCACAAGTCGCCGACTCCTCCTCTTCCACCCACTCTTTTCGCTGCAACCAGATTCTCCGCTGCGATGTTCATCACCCGACGCTGGTTAAGCGAGCAACCGTCGCGTCGAGTATCCCTTCAGGTCTTGTACCGGTCGACGTCGGCGAGAAGATGGTGCGGTTCTTGGTGAGTGCGGAGCTGCTTAACCACCCTGTGTTCGTCGGTTTGCTTAACCGGTCTGCTCAGGAGTATGGTTACGCTCAGAAAGGTGTTCTTCATATCCCATGTAACGTATCCGTGTTTGAGAAAGTCGTTGAGGCTCTCCGATCTGGAACCTCTCAGTCTCGTGATGTGTCGGAGCTCGTGGCGTCGTTAACCGGCGATGAAGATGTGTCTCTGTGGTTACCTGGAGTTACAGAGTAGCTGATGGTTGTGTTTTATGCCAAAGCCATTTTTGTTTGATCTTCTCCTTTTATTGTACTGATCAAAGTTCATTTTTATTGATGGCTTTTAATCGAATAAACAAAAATTAAAGTGACGAAAACTATACGGATAATCATCATTTATTTAATCAAAATGCAAGTTATCCATTGTAGTATGGTTTAGCTATTAGATCTAATCATTTTAAAAAGAAGTTAAGTCTAAAAGGAATTGATTAGTAAATGATAAAGATGTTGATTATACTGCCATGATATCTTCCCAGCACCTAACATTTCCCCAATAAATTGATTAAAAATAATAAGATGTGAGTCATACAACAGTTTAAGAAACTGAAAGTATTTGTTTATTATATATTAACTGTATAAGTATATACTAAGTAGTCATATAACTAATCAAGTGGATATTGATTTCAGAGAACTATTATTTATATATATATCTTGTACGTTAATCTTTTGAAATTTGGAATAATAGCATGACCAAATGTTATATCAACTTCTTATGTAAATACTGAAACAGTGATCTACATTAAATTGTAGTCCCTCTATTTCGTAAAGATGCATATTTAAAAAAAAATATTCTAAAAGATATATTTTTATATTTTTAATATATGTTTTATCAAATAATAGTGATTAGTTGTAAACTTTCAACAAAATTAATTATATATATTCCATTTTTATTGGTTCAAAACTATGGTATATAGAAAATCACAACATTTAAAATTAAAATTTAATATATTTTATTAGTATGTCTGAAAATTATAAGAGATGTATCAGTTGAAACAGAGAAAATATGTATTTTGAAGAAATCAGCATCATGCATATGTCACGCAATGCTCTCGACGATGTAATGTGACATTCATTTCAATTCTTTTTGTCAGTTGAAAAAGAAATAGGTAAATTAAAAAAAAAAAGCTAAATGAAAAGGATCTGAAATAATGATTATCTCACACGATTTATTATTGATCATTTTTAAGACTAAGGATAAAATGTTCTCACATGGCCATATCTTGCAATGTACCGTTGTACGGCTGGACTCTTCGTGGGAAACAATTTGCTTCTCTGTTCACAGATTACAGCATATATTTGGTGAGATTAACAATTCTGTTCAAGTACACGGTTTAGAGATGTGGCGACCTATGTGTGGTTAAAAGGATGATATCGCGTATCTTTTAAACTCTAAAGCACATGTATTAAGACTATTGTTGTTTTGTCCGGATGATCCAGTTTTATACTACAACGTTGGTACGACGTACTAAGCGAATTTTTAAATAGATGAACTGGAACACTCGTAAGATTCAAGGACTACCAGGGTGGCCGTGAATAAAAATACTCATTTTGAATGAATTAATACTAAAATATTATATAGAATAGTACTCAAAATCCACTTCAGCAAAACTATTCTCAAAATTCAGATTGAACAAAAAATTTAAATGATAAGCAATGTATAACATAAAATGGATAAAAGTGACTTTTCAAATTTTCTTCTTGGACTTAGGGCTCTTTGGTTTCTTCTTCGCCACGTTACTCTGTTTCTTCGTTGGCTTCTTCTTCTTCTTAAACTCCAACTCCATTCTCACACTCTCGTCCTCTTTAATGCCTCGTAGTATGGTAAAATTCTCTTTCAGCTTCTTCCTGAGCTCGCCCATGTCGATTTCAGGAACATCCTTGCCTTCTTCACCACCACTCTCTCGTTTCCGCTTGTTGCTCAGCTTCCGAGACTCGTTCTTAGGCTCAAACGATTCCTTCACAAGAGAGTAATCTGCAAACGCCTGTTGCGGGTCACTGCAGAGAAACGTTTGGTTTTGTGAAGTGTTCATGTTGGAGATTGATCCAGCCATCGTTGAGATCGCCGGGTGATAGTGTTTGGTCAAGAGGTTGAGTTCCCATAGCACTGATGCGAAAGCCCCACTTAGGTTAGGATCTGTTGCGTATGGCTGATACTTCTGCAAATTGAGATATTTATATAAATATCAGAAAGTAAAATTTGTATTAATTATGAGAGTAATGATCTGTGACGTACTGCGATTGAACCGGAAACAGAGCCGCCTCCAGCATCGTTCTCTAGAAGGTTTCTGCATTTGACGTTCCTCTGGAGGAGATTTTTCACGGTGACAAGCGCTGTAACAAGATTTGCAGAGTGAGAAACGGCTTTGAGGATGAATGTGTTTACTGATGTTTGTTACCTGACATAGACTCGGCACAGCCAAAGCATAGCGCGAATGTAGATAAACGTTTTACAAAAGCAGCTGCTTTTTGCATGTCTTGGTGTCTGTCATCGCACAACATTATCTTCAGAGACTCCGCCAACACTTCACCTGAATCTCTGTTTCACATCACAGTAGTGTTTTAGTGTCAACTACATCTGTTAAAAGAGAAAAAAGTCATAACAAACCTTCCAGGGCGGTACTCGAGAAGGAGGTTGTAAAGCTGGACAAAGAAGTCTTGCAAGTCAACGTTCAAGGCGTTCAAGTTGCTCCTCATGACTTTGAATGCGACAAGGCAACACCTCAGGCGTTCAGATACTGTCAGCAGTTTCGAGTTTTTCTTCTTTGAGTTGGTGGAGACGCTACTGCTAGGCGCAAGCTTCTTTAGATAGTTCATGAGATCTCCGATGTAGTCCAAGTCCAATTGCTGAGTGAATTTGGCCAACCCATCCAAGCATGGAGCAAGCAAAGGGTGCGGACCGAAGGCGCCAGGATTCAAAGTGGTGTCTTCTTCTTCTGTGCTGCTGTAATTAGTCAAAGCGACAATGTTAAAAAAACACAACATTGACTAAGCTATGTAACCAGCTATATATAGTTTTCTATGACTGCAAAGCCTTGCAAGAACTAATTTATCAATCTATGGGCATACCTTTCGCCAATTGAATACATTGTTTTTCTCAGGATACGGAAGTAAGTCTCAAAACAGCAGATAGTGTCACCGTCTGCATCTTTAGCCGCTCCATAGCATCTGGTTCATAGGTAACTCCCTTGTAATCAGCATTAACCTGAAAAAATCATCAAGAGATACCACTTTAGATCAAAGGTACAGTAAGACCAGGAACTTCTGATGTTATGGTCCTACAGTTATCAAAACAGCAACCCCTCAAATTTCACACCAACAAATCTAAAAGAAAGTAAACTACCTCATCCCTGATCTTAGACATCATTTCTCGCTTGGATTTCTTCCTCTCATTTTCTTGCACTTGGTTTTGCTCCTCTTGGTTATTTCTTTTATCATTTTTCTTAAACTTCTTCTTATTGGCTTCCTCTCTGTCACGCTTTCCGATATCCTCGTCAAAGCGTATGGACATGAACACCTAAATAGCAGCACGCCATGTATTAGTCTTACGATATATTTTCAAATGAAAATGTTAACTTTGAGATCTAGCCTTTCACATCAGGAGCAGTTCTCACACGTCTACCCAGTGAAATGGTGCATAAGTATGTGGTTCTTAGATAGTTGAAATAAGAACAATTGATATACCTCAATAGAGTTAGGATGAAGTTGGCAATTTTGAGATTTGACTTGATCAGCAATCAAGCGAACAGCTTGCACGGTCAGCTCACCGCCATGCTTCCCTTCATTGGAGAAAAGAGACCTAACAGTAGAGCAACAGAGTCTCCTGCAAACACAAACATGCGCAACTAGTGAGTCAGATAGGGACAAAATAGATGCAACTGGAATAAATTGACAAGATTATGACAAAAGGGATATTAACACTTCTATTATAATCCATTATATCACAGTTGGAAATTATTAGATATATCTGAAAAAGGGTTAGAACAATCAGGACCTTACGACTTCGTCTGGGGAGCTAATATTTCTGACAACAGCACTTAACAGGTTATCACGATAGTTGAAGTGAGGCTTCGCATCCAACAATGTACAAATGCACCGATTAGCAACTTGGTTGTATTCTGACTGCCTTTCAAAGGCCATCAACTTTTGCAGATATGACTGTTAAGGACATCAGCAGCAAAGGCAAATGTGTTAGAAATATATTCAGAGGAACGGAAGATCAAATATAATCGATATGCATACCTTGTATGCTTTTAATAAAGTTGACTCATAGAATCGTGTTTTCTTTACTTCCTTCGAGACCTTCATCTCGAGCTCCTTTTCTGTAGGAAGTCTAATCCGATAGCTGCCACCACCAATAAAATCAATGTCAATTTCAACATCATAAAGGGGGAGAATTAGGAGACTTATTAGCAAATAAAATGTGAGAGGGAAATTTGATAAAATTACCCAGGAATAATATCTTTAAATACGGCCAACACAGATAACAAGCAAAGTTTCACTATCTTCGCATTCTCATCTTTGGAGATGTCTAACATTTCCTTTAAGGATCTAATGTTAGCCTCTGGATCAGAGAGTAGTTGAATTCCCAACTCTGCGAGTCTGTTTTTCTTATTTTCAAACGTCTCTTCAGCAGATAGTTCTTCTTTCACTTCGGCCTGACAAAGAAGAAAATCATTCAAATGTTAAGATATGATGAGAGAAGCATATCAACATCACAAACACCTACTTTTCACCATAATCAACTCCCCAATGTAATTTCGGTTTCTTTTATGGAAAGGTATTAGCAAAGTCAAGATACAGAAAGCTATCAAATATGATGCTCATAAAAAAAGAATGTCAAAGAATGAAAAAACAAAACTTTTAGCAACTTAGTATAAATGGAAAAATAGAGAAAACTCAAAACAGGCATACCAGAACTGCTGCTTGTGGTGTTTCTTCCTCTTGTATGATCTCTTCTTTAGGCACTTCCTTCTCTTGTTTCTTTGCCTCTTTTTTACTCTTTTTCGCTTTTGCTCTCCTTTGAGATTTGTTCAATATATGTTCATCTTCCAGGACATCCTCCTCTGCTTCCTCTGGGTCTGCTTCAGCTAATTTTGACTTCTTTGTCACTGAACCATATCACACACGCAAGCAGTAGGCACAAAACAGGTAAGAATCCAAAGATTGTGTCACTAAAAACAAGGAAAAAAAAAACTATAGTTTTCGTCGACTACCAGTTCGATAATGAAGTTTTCCATCTAAATCCTTGATAGGAAGCACATCAACAGGATCCACTTGAATCTCGTTACTCTCTCTCTCTTCTTCATGTCCCTTCTTCTTTGATCGTTCTTCCTCATACTTATCCTCCACTGTCTTTGGTTCACCAACGCATTGCCTGCCATCCCCAAAAACAAAATATCATCAACACACAGATTGAAGATAACCACTGTATATATATTTTAACACATAACCTATTCGCTTCTACTAAGCAATCACTAACACAGAATGAATCTGAAATTAGAGCAGCTAATAAACCATAATACTCAGAATCATCAAAATGCAGAAACCTCAGCAGATTCAAAAAAAAAAAGAAAAACGCAGGAAGAATCTGAAAGGAGATATAAGCACCTGTTGATAGCAGTGGTGTCAATTCGAGAGACGAATCGGGCGTATTCTTTGTTCTCTTCGACGTACTTCACATCCTCGTCGGAAAACTCAATCTCCTCTTCTCTTACTTCCGGCGGAAGCTGCGGCGGAGGTATAACCTTATCTTTTCGGCGACTTTTTCCCATTATCTCCCTCGTTAGCTCAGCAGCAGCAGCTACGGAGAAGAGGAGAGAGGTGAAATTGAAAATTAGGGTTCAGGGTTTTTGTGCTACGAGCGGAAGTAGTTAGATAAGAATATTAAGATGTAACAGTTTTTATACTGGGCCAGGCCCATTTGTATGTATCGCGAAGTTGAAATGGACCCAAAATGGTCTCTATTTCCAGCTGAGATAAACCGACTTGGTGTCGAAAAATAATTAATTTCTATTTCTAGAATTGTTGTTTTCAACCGACTACTTGTTAATTTAATCTTTCACATTTTCAGAGGTTGACGTACTAAGATAATCACATGAAAACATAGAAGATTTGTATGTTTCATACTATACTGTTTTTTTTTCTCGTTTTCTTGGGGTTTTGCATGAAAATCGAAGATGAAATAATAAAAATCCAAAAATCAATAAATGGAGGAAACAAGAAGCTGACACGTGGATTTTAAATGCTTTCGTGAAGGAAGAAACCAAATTTCATAAATGTAAGCAGGAGCATTGATTACAATTTAATAGATGTCACGGTCCAAATTAATTGAATTCGTTTCCATTAGGATGACTTTCTTATCAGTTTCTCTTCTTTCTTTCTCGTTTTTTTCCCATTCATTTTACTAGTATATCTAAAATCCACAAAAGATAACTTGAAATTGTAGCTTAGTTTATGTCTACATGAAATGACGACTATTATACTGTCAAATTTTCAGTGAAGATAACACCTATATATATTAAGATAGGGTTGTCATTTACTCTTTTAATTATAGGCGTAAACCTAATTTCATAACTGTAGACGCACGACGACTTTACCCTAGTTTTTTTTTATTTTGGATAAATACGAATATCAGACCATGTATTATACGTATCTGGAGAGTCTTTAAATGCCACACATTCAGAAATGTTAAATGCCAAAACTATGCTACGTACGAAGTATTATTATTTATGGTCCCGCTCTGGTTTTATGTAAACTCTACGTTAATCAATCTCATCTACTCGTCGACGGTAATAAAATACTACCGTAAGACCTTAGTCCATGCATCTACATGCATGTTGCATTACTACGTTTCCTTACCATATTTTTATTTAAAAAGTATTGTATTGAATTTTCATATTTTTAGTACATTTATCTGCGATTTATTATACGTTAGCTGCAGTTATTGATCATACATACTAAAATGGGTGCACTGTTGACCTAAGCAGTTGAAGTTAGGTCGGCATACTTTTAAATGACCTTATGATCAAATTAAATTCTCCAAACTTAACCACACAGGTATAAACAACATTAAATTCTCTTAAAATTGAGCAGTTGTCCCATTTAATTGGCCTTTTCTGTAATAAGTTTTCGTCAAAACACATTTGCATGTATTTTCTGTTTTTGAGTTTGTTGATGGTACCATGCATGCAAACCACTTCCTAGTTTCATTTAGTAGTCAACCAATTCTCTTTAAATCTTTTTCTTTTAGTACTACCTTTTAAAGAATATCATAACCAGTCAGATCAAAGAAGTATTTGGATCACCTAACACCCTTTGTTTAAATATTAATATGTTTTTTTTATATTTACAACATAAAGCTTGATTATAAATATATTGTTTATATATATGTTTAACAACTTTTAATAAGTTTACACCGATAGTAAATTAATGGATTTCGTTTCTTTGAAAATTAAAATTTATCATTGTTAAACAAATATATATAAACATTATTAGAATCTATCTTTTCTGCAATAATTTTTTGTTGAAAGAAATTTATCTTCTGATAACGCATGGGGTATATAAATGAATAAATATAACTGTCAACAACAAAAAGTGTTTTTTTCTACAGAAGACAAAACGAATCTAGATGAACAAATACAATGAATGTAAACTATCGTCCAACCAACCAACCATGCATGGACTTTGTGTAATTCAAACTAGCAATTACTAAATAGTATAGCAAGCCAAAATTGAATTTAACATAATGGTAAACACAATTAAACAATTTGATCCGTAAATAAGTTCCAGATTTCTTGTTCTAAAATAAATCTACCTAGTAATTATTATTTTTCTGATTGTTCAACATAACGCATTTACAGAATAGTAGTCAATCGCATCAAATTTTGAGTCTTTTTTTCCAATTTTTGTCTATCATTTACAACAACATATCATCAAGACCCCCAAAGAATAAAAGATGTTCCAATTAAGCCCCATAAGTTTCAAATTGATATGTTGAGATCAATCTTAACCTTCTTCTTCATGGAAGAAGCGTTCGTAGGCAGAGAAACAACGGTATCGCATCTCGGGCATCTCGGGTTGTTCTTCATCACCAAAACGTAGCTCAAACATCCTGGACACCCAGCCGCCACCGGTGACGCAGCCTCCGTCGTCCGATGATGATTATGATGATCATCCGGCGATTGCCGTTTCTTGAACATAACCGGATCTCTCTCGGCCCTCTCCAGAGCCGATTTCACCTTGTCCAGAGTGCAGACGCTCTGGAAATTTCGGTTCGGCGATAAAGAGAGAGGACGAGAGGAACGAGACGGCGGGAGAAGCTTCAGCTCCGGCGAAGTGTCGTCGAAGAGGTTAAGCAGAGGCTTGGCCGCCTGAGAATTGGTTGTATTCGGAGGGAAATTCAAATCCTGAAACGTCGTCGTCGTCGTCTTCGTCGGTACTGTTTGATTCGATTGCTCTGCGTTCGTTATCGTTGACGAGCTCGTCGAGTTGCATCGTTGCAGATAAACCTTCCCTGACTGTTTCGAAAATTCAAAATCAAATTCTCTCTCTCTGTTCGTTCGATTCAAAATCAATTGAGAGAAAAGCTAAAAGAAAGAGAGAGGAGAAATTAAAACGAACCTTCAGATCGAGACGTTTCTCATATCCGGTGGGGACTTGAAGATCGAGGTCGAGCTCTAGTGACCGATCACCTCCTCTGCTTCCGAGGAGGTCGCGAGTCATCGGCGCCGACGTTGATTTCCCGTTAGAGGATTCTTTCGCCACCGTTCGATCGTCGTTGTAACCGTTTAGTAACCGTACGAGTGAGCTGACGTCAGCGGCCATACCAGAATTGAGAGAGAAATGAAGAGAGCGAGAGCGAGAGAGTAATGGGGTGTGTAAAAAACGCAGAGTGTTTATATATAGAAGGAGCCAATACTAAGAGCCGAAGTGTAGAAATGAAGATTGTAGAGGAAAATTAAATGCAAATTTAAAATTCTTATTAATTGCTGTAATTTGTTCTATACGTTTCATATTAAATATTTATTGTAAATTCTGAATTTTATATTTTAATGTAAATGTTTGATATTTAAAATTTCATTTATTTTTATATTTTATTAATTAGCAATACATAAAATAATATATTAATTAAAGCAAAATATTTTTTTAAAAGTATAATAAAAAATTAGCATGTACTATAGCAATCAAAATTCTCAGTCAAGTAAATTATATCGATATTGTATATAACTAATTTGGCTAGCTGGTTCTAAAATAGATTGTTAGTAGAAAACAATTTATAATATAAATGAAGTACTATTCAATATTTATATTTTTGGGTCTAAATTGATTTTTATTGTTTTCTTTCAGAGTTGATTTACATTGCTTTCTCTGGTGTAGAAGCTATGTAGTATTAATGAGGAGGTTACATTTATCGTTGTACCATTATTGACTAGCATTTAAATTTAATGAATTTAATGTGTGTTGATCTCTAACCCTTTTTTTTCTTTCTCCTACTTCACGCTCTACACGTTTTCTAACTATTCGATTTCTTATGTGTACCCTTACCATATTTTTGTCACATTTAGATTTCTATTTAATTTTACATCTTTATGACATTAAATTTACACATCCTCCCTTCTTCACAACAGAAATATTCAACCCACTCTTTATACCTAAGTGTACTGTTTCTTCTATGTTTCCTCATAATACACAGTAGTATTTTCTTGTAATTGTTTTAGTATTTTTCTTGTACTGTTAGTTTTATTTTGCCAACTTCTTGTAGTAATTGTCGAATGGAGGAGAGACAGGGCCAAAGTGTCTTAAATGCGATAGTGAGACGCATTAAATGCTAAGCGTCTCTCCATAATTACTTTTCAAACCTTATTACTTCAATTAGTGATTTGACTAATTCGTTTTTATTAGTCAACCGTGATCACTTAATAGTACTAGTAGTACTGATTAATGACTAATTATGCAATCCATTACGCAAGAAAATCGTTACATATTTTAAAAAATCTTCATTTCAATTGCCGTTTCGAACTTTTTTCCATGTTGTTGGCTTTGAAAGCACTTCCTAAATTGTGTTTAAATTACAATCACGGGAAAACTATACCGACGTTGTTTATGTATATTGTTTAATTGTCTGCAAGTCAGCATTTAGAAAAGTATTTATATAATTAATGGCAACAGAAATGGCAAGATATTAATTATTTGGCTTTTTTAGGAAATAGGAAGGTGTAAGCATTTAAGAACAGACCCATATAGCTTTGAATAATAAGTTTATTTTATTTTTCTACTATTTTCTATTTAGGCTCTTAGGGTGACGAAGTGATGATGCTCACGGATGATATTCTTAAATACCTAACATTTAATACCAGCCTTTTACTTACTTATACACACATACACAAATACTTTATCGGGATTGATCAATTGACGTAAGAAAGTTACTTCTAATAAATATCTCAACAAATTGTTGTGAAAAAACAAAATAATACTAGTTCAACAAACTTTTTCTGAACAATTTATATGTTATTTGGTGTACATTAATGTATATTCATAGCATATTTAATTTCAAGGATTTTTTTTTTTCATTTGTGAAGATACTTGCTCCTAACCAGACGGCTGGCTCTAAATGTGTAACCGTATCAATATAAAAATGCAGTGTGTATTAAATTTGGTATATTAATGTATATGGCAGTGAGACTGGTCTTAGGATTTCAATGCATTTAAATGGAATATTGGTGAGGTTATTAAATCGGAAATTAAATGAAATTAAATTTATTTTAATGCACATAATAAACCTTAAAATCCCAAGCATTTACTCATTCTGAAGTCTATTTAAGTATTAAAAAAAATAAAATTTCCGTTTATTTTCTTTAGGCTGGAGTGGAATATTGGTAATGCATAGTTCCTAATTATAGCATGTTTTATTTGTAATCGAAATACATATAACATTTGTTTTGTAGACATCCAAGCGCTACACAAGCATTCCACTAAATATACAAAATACATTGATCGAGTACAGTGATAAAATACAGTATCAACAAATACTCATATATGTGTTGTAACAAAAAAAAAGAAGAAGAAAATACTCACATGTGAACAGTAAACTAAAAAGAGAATATCATTATGGATTAGTAAGTGATATTTTTTTCTTTCGAAAATTAGGTTCAACTCGAGAATCAAGTTTATTTCATCTAGTCCATTATATAGGCCCATTTAGAGTGTACTAAGCACATTCTTAACTTAAGGCCCAACTTGTATTCCTTCTTAGCTGATTCTGAGTAGAGTAATTCTTGGGTTCACTCCCTAGGGTTTACCCACCAATAAAATTTCAATATTTCTTATTTAGTATCTTTTAGAAAAGGAAATAAAATATTGTCAAATTAAATTATTTTAAAATTAAAAGAAAAATAATAATAATACTAGTTGTAAACAAAAAACTTAAAAAATAATTCTAATACCGTCAACAAAACACTAAACCCTCGATACTAAACCTAAACCCTAAATACTAAACCCTAAACCCTAAATACTTAACCCTAAACCCTTGGGTAAATCCTAAACCCTTGGGTAAATCCTAAGCTCTTGGATAAATCTTAAATCCTAGGGTTTAGAATTTATCCAAGGTTTAGGGTTTATCCAAATGTTTAGGGTTTAGTATTTAAGGTTTAGAGTTTAGTGTTTTGCTGACGGTACTAAAATTACTTCAAAAAAAGTTCAAGGTATTTTAGGATCCAAGGGTTTAGGGTTTAAGATTTAGGGTTTATGGTTTAGAGTTTAAGATTTATGCAAGGGTTTAGGATTTACCCAAGAGTTTAGGATTTACCCAAGGGTTTAGGGTTTAGTATTTAAGGTTTATGGTTTAGTATTTAGGGTTTATGGTTTAGTATTTAGGGTTTAATGTTTTGTTGACTGTATTAAAATTATTTTTTAAAGTTTTTTGTTTGCAACTAGTATTATTTTTTATTTATTTTTATTTTTAAATTTTAAAAACATAATTTAATTTGACAATATTTTATTTCCTTTTTAAAAAGATACTAAATATGAAATAGTGAAATCTTATTGGTGGGTGAACTTATAGGTTCACCCTAGGGAGTGAACCCAAGAATTACTCTTCTGATTATATGTACTTATCCCCTCTAATCAATGGGAATAACCAGAATCAATATTACATCTAAATTTTTTTTCTAGGCTTTTAACTTTTAACTAGATGTTTTGTCTGCAAAACGTAATCATGCTATAATTATTATATATAGAAAAGTTTTTCATCCAAATATATATGTTTTTTATTGTGATATTTTTCTGAAATCCTTTAAATTTGTTAGTAATTAATAAATATTTAAATTTATTAAATTTTTGATTATACAAATTCAAATTTTAATTGATTAATATACAATTATGCAGGTTTTTTTTCTTAATTTAAGTTTTTCCAATTTAAAATAATTTTGGATTAAAAATAATATTTATTGAATTAATTTTTATATTTTTGAAATATGTTTTTTAAATTTTTTTATGTTAATTTATAATAATTTATATAATTTAATAAATAATTTTATTTATTTATTAACTATAATCATTCGTATATTTCTTGTCACTATACTCTTAGTTCTTGAATACTCCTATTGGTGTATGTTTCATAAGATGTCATAATCATTTATTTTGGTTAATTTATTATTATAAATATTTATAATTAAACATATATTTATATAACAATATAGATAAGCATAATGATTTATCAAAGATACATATGACTTTAACCATTTAAATTTTTAGCATGAGAATTTATAGCAAAATTTCTCAAATAATAAGTTGTCATTCATTAAAAAAAAATCTGTATAAATTAGAATATTTTCAGATTGATATAATTTTGACTATTGTGTTGTTCAATTATAAATTTTATTGTATATTAATATATTAGATGACGCATTAGTGATGTTATGGACTATATTATATACTGCATGCCTCAATTGTTGGCAGTTACTAAATCAAATGGAATAATTACAAGTCTCTGGTAGAATCAACTCTAAAATATTAAACAACGCATATATGATGAGATAAGATTTATCCTCAATACAAATCCATGTGCGTCATGCATGCGTGATGATTTGTTTTCTCTGATAAACCTTTTTAGTGTATGCTTGATTATTTTGCCGTTATTTTATTAAATTTTGGAATTATTGGCTTTTTGCTTGGACTTAATTAGTGATTAGTTAGGTGATCAGGAAAAATAAACCCACCACTATTAAGCAAATGTCCTACCAACCCAAGGATGGATATAATATAATATTTATTGTTTAGGTTCTCATGTTTTTCAATAATAGGTGTCTTATTGAATCCTCTTGGATATCATGTTTTTCAATAATAGGTGTCTTATTGAATCTTCTTAAATCTTTAGTCCAACGTTAACTTCTACCTGAAAACTATTTTTAGGTGATCATTAGGTAATTTTAAGTTCTACTATCCTCGTGTTCCTTTTCCTAAACCTACTTGTTTAATATCATATTATATATCTTGTTATAAATTCGAAATAATTGTGTGAAAGATATGAATTATTTGAATTGGTCTATGCGTTACTATTAACTGATAATTGGGTTTGGTTACATGCAACGTCGTTAAAACGTTCGCTGATATCTCAGTGTATGTTAATGTTAATCATAGGATTGAATTTGAAGTGGCAAAAATCTACTAATAACAGACACCTATTATGAACACACACAACACGGGCACATAGCCTTATTCCATTAGCTACAAATCTAAACTTTATTGCTACACTCAAAAACTGATTCTGACGTATGGATTACCAGTAGCAACATACGTGCTTTCATCATAAATTTACAGAAAAAGATGCCATCGTTTCGATAAGGTCCATACTCTATAGGGGCGTTGAAAATATTATTTCTCTTTTGTCCACTAATAGTTTACTTTTACAAAAAAGATCGTAGTAAAGCTTTTCCACTCATTGTTTGTTCACCAACCTTCTGATTACAAAGAGTCGCATAAAAAAGCAAAAAGCATAGACCGCCATGTTTTCTTATGTCGGCTTCATTTATCCTTTGAGAACTTGTATGTACTATGTAGTTGTAAATATTTTGCAATACACCTTTCTCAAAAAATAATAATATATATATATATATTTTGCAATACTTTGAATGATTGTTTGGTTTATTATTACTTCAAGTTAACTTCAGTTCTCGCAAATACTTAGTATTCCAAATATTAAATTATTTCTGGAGTATATAGTAGCGAATGTATCACAACTACTTTGAATAATTTGGAATGGTTACAAATAAATTAATTAAGTAATGAAGGTTTGGTGATATTAAGTAATTAACGTAGCCAAGTGCCAACAACAACACCAAACCCACCAAACATTAAACAAGTCAATAAAGACGTCAGTCTCTGACCTTTTCCACTGGATTTAGTCTTTAGTTTGGTGAGTTTGTGCACTATGCTCACACATACTCCTTCGCTTTTTGGCTATTTTCGGATGTGACTTGAAATTACTTTTTTTTTTTGTTGAAAGTAATTGACTTGAAATTACTTTAACAGTTATTTTATAATATTTAGATTACTATTTCCTTTAGCTCTCTGTTTTATTTCTTCACGTCATTGTAAAATTATTTAAGTTTTAGAAAACGTACATTTTCTATTTATATTTGGACGTACTTGTTCTGGTAAAAATAATCCAATTACACTAATTAATTAAATGTATAGCCCTGACAAAATATAAATACATTAATTTCATCATTTCATGGCATGGGGGACGGGTCATCAAAAATTAAACAGCATTGTTCATGAGAGTTTGTTTCTTATTCCTTGCGTTGGAGAGACATGATTACGGGATGTCTATATTCAAAAGTTGGTATTTATGCATGGATCCGGAGAGCCAGAGATTGCTTACTTAGACAAGACTTGCTGACGCAATTATATATTATTATCAATCTCATTGCTTACCTTAAGCTAATTCTTAATTAGTTAACAAGTTATAGGTGTAGATATCTTTTTTTGGGGGGCAAAACACTATATAATATGAAACAAATTGATATATGGAATTTTCTTTCCGCCACTTTTTGCTATTATTTTCTTTTAAAATAAAATATCAAATTTTATAACTTCTCTATTGGGGACGCTAGTTATAGTAATTAAAGTGAGATAAAACTAGTATGTACGATTTTACTTCTAAAATAAATATTGTGAAAACTCATGGATCACGGTTAAAAGAGAAGATAAGTTGCATGCATCATGTGGATGCCAAATCAAGTATCAAAGAGAAAATGGAATCATACCAAATAATCAACCACACCACAGACAAACTTTTCCCACTCAACAAATCTGATTTGACATTTATCAATCCCTTTGTTTACATTCATCTTTCTCATGTCAAGATCACACTCTTACCTCTCACTTATATAAACAACAGAACCAATTCTATTTGGTAAAGTGAATCTCAAAGTGTATATATATATAACATATATAGAGAGAGAGAGGGAGGGAGAGAGAGGGAGAGAGAATATGGGTAAAGGAAGAGCACCTTGTTGTGACAAGACCAAAGTGAAGAGAGGTCCATGGAGCCCAGAAGAAGACTTGAAACTCATCTCTTTCATTCAAAAGTTTGGTCATGAGAACTGGAGATCTCTCCCCAAACAATCTGGTATGTTGTTGCTTTGTATTCATTTAATAAATGGACCGTGATCAAAGCAAAACCTCTTCAATGGTTTACTTTTCTTTTCTACTTGATTCTTAAAAGGTTTGTTGAGGTGTGGGAAGAGTTGCCGTCTAAGATGGATTAACTACCTCAGACCAGATGTAAAGCGTGGTAACTTCAGTGTAGAGGAAGAAGAGATGATCATCAAGCTTCACCAGAGCTATGGAAATAAGTAAATCAACTCTATATATCCTCTGTTTATATGCTTCTTGATATTGACATTGGCCTAATGCATTTTTTATTAGGTGGTCAAAAATCGCTTCTAAACTTCCAGGACGTACAGATAATGAGATCAAGAATGTGTGGCATACCCATCTAAAGAAAAGATTGGTTAAGAGTTCAGCAAGTCCAGATGAACCGGCCTCTCCTTGTTCTAGTGACAAGACCCAAGTAGAAGATTGCTTGAAAATAAAGACCTCTCATGACTCTACTACTCCAGTGTCTTCTGGTGGTTCCAACAATTCAAACCAAGAAGATGATCCAAATTTAGGCCTTGTGTTTGAGTATAACGAGTTTAATGACATTATACAAGAGGTAGACAAACCAGACCTACTTGAGATCCCCTTTGACGACTCAGGTCTTGACATATGGAGTTTCTTAGATGGTCCAAACGAGAACAGTTCAGTTTCAAGAGGAGGAGAAGAGTGCGACGAGGATGAAGTCAAGAAATGGTTGAAGCACTTGGAAAGTGAACTCGGGTTAGAAGAAGATGATAATCAACATCAGCATAAAGAGGGAACAGAAGACAAAGATTCATCATCATCACTCTTGAAGACCTACGAGCTCATGATACATTAGCAAATCAAAATTGTGATTTACTTGACGTACGTATTTTCTACTTTCACACGATGATCACAAAGACTTATTATTATGGAAATCTATATTTAAAAGGAAAGTTAGGTAGTAGAGAAAATGTATCCCATAGTTATTTCTTGGCGTTTTCAATGTATAGATAGTACATATAGCTGGTTAAAATATAAATAATACTACAGCTTGAGACTAAAACCATGTTCAAGATTCTTACTCAAGAAATTTCTAGAGAATATTGATTTTTTTTTTTTATGATGGGTTACGTATTGGGTTAGTTTGATAATTTGAAACGTCATTGCACTTGCCTTGTAATAGATATTGGATGCAGCAGCTACTTTTGCTGAATAACAAGTAAACAAGTGTGAACTTATCTACGAGTCAAGGCAACGTCCTTTTCTCCATCCCTTCACTCTTCTCAACGTGTATAATAACAATCATTACCAAATAAAGAAGACATTCTCAAGAATGTTGCATCTCTCCAAATGTTTCTTGAAAACTCAATGGAGTTATAGATAAAATCAAGTTGCTTATAATAGATCTTCAGGTTTATTTTGCAATCATGTATAAATACACAAGACTACCATTTCTTACTTCTGTATTTTTTTTTTCTGTTCAACTACTTCTGTATAAATATAAGGTTATTTTCAAATTCTATATAAATACCGGATTTAATTTGCAGTTATACATGAACACACAAGGTTTATTTTGCCATCTATATAAATACAAAAACTACAGCTTTATAATTTTGTATAATACTAATAAGATTATTTTAAGTTTTGTATAAAACAGGATTTAGTTGCAGTTATAAATGAAGACAAGATTTATTTTGCAATCCTGTAGAATACAAAGACTACTATATTATAATTCCTCTGTATAATATTTTTTGAAATGTTATATAAATACAGGATTTATTAGTTGTAGTTATATATGAATACAAGGTTCATTTTGCAATAATGTATAAATATAAGATTTATTTTGCAATTATTTCCTAAACCCCTACGAAAAAACAAAACTTTTCGTCCGGCCATTTGTCCCGATGAGACGGCGACTGAGAATCGGGTCAAATACACTAGAGTCGGGTCGGGTCAAAACGAATCGAAGTTCTCTAGTTCGGTGATTTTTTTTTCAGGTTTCATGCTTGGTTGCTCTCAATATAATCGAGGTACAGTTCAGTACATTCCCGTTTAGATTGGTGTTCTTTAAGCTTTCGATCTAGTTCAGTAACTTACCAATTATACAGGAAGGAGTAGTGGCGTTGGCTAAAGTTGAGGAAACTTATCGAGCTGAGACAGAAACTTATCTGGCCGTTCTTTGTTGCTTGCATACGAAACGGAGATCCTCTGGTACATTCTGTCTCTCTCACTCTCTCTCTAGACTTGCTAGTTTCTAACACCTGCTGCATTGTTCCACAGGCTGTAAGGAGATGCTTACATGTGATAACCAGAGTCATTCAAACATCTGGCCATGACTTCTGGCAGCTCTTAACAACATCTCCCTTCCACGTTATGACACCTAAGAACCTCAGAGAAGAGAGCAAATCAGTTTTCCGTCTTCCTTACAAAACTCATGAGTTAGCTTCTTCCATTGCTGAAGTTTCCAGCTTGAAAGTGCAAGTTTACCTTCTCGACATGATCGCCGAGCTTTCCAGAGACAAACACAGCGCTTCAGCGTTCGACGCAGTCTTGAAGAAAGTTGCGGGATTGGTCGTTGGGATCGCGTGCAGCGGCGTAAATGGTTTAAGACAAGCTGGTTTGAATGCGTTGAGAGGCTTGGCTTGCGTTGATCCTGATCTCATTTGTATTCTCTTAGCAGATGTGTACTATTCTCTCAAGAAGAAGAGGAGAGACATGCCTCTTCCACCGTCCCCGGAGTTTCCAGAGATATCAATGGTTTTACCTTCACAGCGAGAAGATTCTCCGAGGAGGTTTCTATATGATGAGTATGGTCGGAGCTATGGTTTTGAGTTGGAGTTTAGCTCCGTTGAGATCATCTTCAAGACAATGCAATCTCTTGTCTTTGTAGACCAAAATGCTTTATAGCTTGTAAATACAGTTAGTTACGAAATGTAACTAATGTTTTTAAAGTTAAAAGGGTGTTACATTCTATTGGGTAAAAACAATGGGGGAAAATATTAGAATAATAAAATAGTACGGGTCTTAAAATGAAAATTTTGGCATAAGAAGACACGACCCGACCCGAGAGTCCTGAAATAAAAGTGAGATATGTCGTTCGTTCTCATCGACGGGAAATAATGGGAAGCGAACGGAGCTCGATGGAGAAGAAGAGAAGCAGAGCAAGGAGCGAAGATCCTTCGTCTTCCGAGAGTATGTACTTCTCTTCTCTCTAGATAATACTTTTTCATTTTGTTTCCCGAGAAAATCTTGGGCTTTGTTGAATTGCGTCGTTGTTAGTTAAGATCATTCTCAGATTTGAATTTGTAGTTTTGAGCTGATTGAAAGCTCGAAACTTTGAATCGTTGTCTCTGTGGATGACGTGATCTGTTAGATTGAGACTGTATGTTAAAAGTTTGTGTCTTTTTTGAATGGGCAGACGAAGAAAGAGTTAAGAGGCATAGAGGAACGGAGAAAGATGATGAGAAGAGAAGTAAAAGAAGTGAGAAGAAGAAGGAAAAGAAATCTCATAAGCATCACCGATCGAGTACATGTATAATACTTCTTGAATCGTTTCCTATATTAGCTGACTTGATTGATGTGTGGTGGCAATAGCATGTGATAGCTAGCTAGAACCTTGATTATCTGTTGAGTCAAATTTGATGTCTTTACTGCTTTATCTTGTTGATTCAAGCTGTTACTTTGATGTTCTTGTTGCTGATGATATCTAGTGGCGTGTTCATAGTTTTATCCATGTGGTGACCCATTAACTAAGCATCGTCAGTGAGTGACCTTTGTCCTAAGTGTGTCTCCTAAAGAGGAAAAAAGGTTGCAGTGGAAAACCATGTTTGTTAAGAGATTATAGGCTGCAAGAAAGTATTGGTTTTGGTTACAGATTAAAATCTTTAATCACATTTCTTTTAGTTTGATGTAGCATGAGCTGTATTCGTTGTGCCTTTCAGCATGATTTGTGTTTCTTGCGGTGGTCACTGGTTACTGACAAATAGTTCTTTTATGCTGACATTTTGTTTAAATCTGATCAATTCAGCAAAGAAGTCAAAAGATGATAAGCACAAAAAGAAAGACGCAGAAGGTGACCACAAGCTAGTGAGTTCTCTCTCTCTCTCTCTTACCTTTTTTTTAAAGATAACAATATATCTGATTGTATGTATAATCACTCTTTAGTGTACCGCTTTGGAGACTCTTTTTATGTGCCTAATGTAATGTCTGACGCATACTCATCTACGTGAACACTCTGATAAGATGTTCTTTTTCTCCTGCTTGCTTTTTCCAGAAAGAGGGGATCCCAGAGCTATCAAGTGAGGACTACTTCTCTAAGAACAACGAGTTTGCCACATGGCTGAAAGAGAAGAAGCGCACTTACTTTAATGACCTGACGACCGAGTCTGCTAGGGAGTTGTTTTCTCGCTTTGTCAAGGCATGGAACAGAGGGAAACTAGAGTCCCGTTACTACGAGGGAATCGCTACTGCCCCACGAACAGCTCACAACTGGAAGATCAAGCAGAAGTGAAAACCAGAAGCATAACCTTCCTCCCTTCTTGCTTCTTGTACGTTTGGAGGTTGAAGACACAAGACATAGTTTTTCTAGTTTGTTTTACTTGGAGCTCTTGTTGCGGAACTTGTCAGATAGATTGTAGTTGGTTATAAGATGAATAAGAAACTTTACATCAAGTTGCTGAAGAAAAGAACTACTCATTGGATCCCTTGTGTAAACAAAAAAAAAAAGGCTCAGGTTAACTGATTATAGTTTCCTTTTCTCATTTTGGCTCAAGTAATTTGTGTGCATAACTCCTGATCGAAAAGTCATATTTTGCTCTCTGAGTCTTTAACAAGTTCTAAAAGAGTTACAGAAGCAATATCCAACAAGTTTGTGCAAACCAGCAAGAAACAAAAGATGGTGTTTGTTGCACCGGCCAAGTGAAAGTTTACTCGACTTCAGCCAAGTAATCATCGATTTCTGCTGGAGTTAGCACCCTGCACATAACAACATCCTCTTTTCAGATTTTGATGGCAGATAGCAAAGATTCTTTTGATTTCTATTAGTTTGTAGACGTTACCTGAACACTTTGTCAGCACCAATTTTGCCAATCTCAATGTTCTTGCTTGAGATTTCTCCCTCAAAACTGTGAAAACAGAAAAGAAAAGGGATGTTAGGATTGTAGAAAAATTCTGAAGTATAGAGAACTAAAAGTGAATAGAGATTGGTAAAATGTCTCACCCTTCCTTCAATGTCAATATCGCCGTGTGAATGGCATCATCAAGTTCCATATCTTCAGTGTACCTGATAACTTAAGAGATTAGATGACATGACATGCTTCCAAGAACATATACTTTATTATTAAATATCACACACAAAGGAAAATATTATCACCTCTTCTCAAGAAATGTCTTAGCATTTGACACATTCTTTCCCATTGCAGAAGCTTTCCATGAGAAATAAGAGCCAGACGGATCCACCTAGTAAAAAACGAAATTCTGAAATAAGATGTTTTTTTAAAGATAAGTACTAATGGTTATACATCTTAATGTTGTACATACATACCTGATACAACTGTGGACCCTTGTCATCATACCCAGCCACTAGTAGTGAAACTCCAAACGGCCTCACACCACTATTCCAAAAGGACAAGGAAACCAAAAAAACAGAAGCAAGACTCAAGTACTCTTAAATCTAAGTATCTCTACTTAACCCTGTTGAGCGTATGGGAGGAAGTAACCATATAGGTTTTGAATTGTATTTACCCTGACTGAGTGAACTCTTGCATCACCGTAGCTGTTTCCCTTACCAGTTGCGTAACGGGAATAGGTTCCTGCAACGATAACCCCCCTTAGAAGATTAATCATACATACAGAGTACTATACTCCAAAGGAAGTAGATAAGAATAGAGACAATGAAGATTACTTTGTACAATCGGTTATATTGCTCAGCCTGCTTCCTACTCTTTCGCACAAGAACTCGGAAATCAGGACCCATACCACTTCACAGAAGGAAACACCAAAGTTAGCTATTGAAATGATGAGCGAAAGAACTAAGGAAAAAGGCAACTTATGGGAGATACTAAGCACCCAAATCCTAATTTTAATCTATAAAACCATATCTGTTATCAAACAAGATCTACAGATAGCTGAGGAGAAGAAGCACCTGTAAACAACTCCAATGTTGGGCGTCAAATGCTGAATCTTTTGAACCTGAAATAGACATTAGTTTCATATTATTAGTTACAATAACAATACAGCCTATGAAAAACATGATGAACACAGGAAGAGATGATCAAAACTTACAGAGGCTTCATCAACGAGAATAGAGGGAAGTTTCTTTTCTGTAGCAATGACAACTCCGTTTGAAGCTGCATAATATAAAACCACAGTCATGACTATAAAATAAAACGCTCCTTAAGAATCCCTTGTTTAGTAACCATTGTCACTGACAACAAACCTTTGATTCCCAGGGATGTTTGGCCTGATCCAACAGCTGTTAGAGCATGTTCTATCTGAACCAGCTTCCCTGATGGGCTGTTTTCATTAACCACAACACAAATTATTCCAAGAAGAAAACCAATCTAAATGGTGGAAAAGAGATTCCTTTCAATACCTGAACGTAGTGAGAGAAAACGAGTACTGACTGTCTCCCATTGCACCTCTTAAGATACCTCAAAAACCTGCAAATAAGCAAAAAAAAAAAAATCATCTTCTAACAAATTTTCTGTAAGAAAAAAATTTAAAATTAAAACTTGGAAACGTAGAAGGTGCTGACTCTGCTAAAACTTAAAACCACAAAAGATCCAACGAATCCATACATTTGATTTTTCATCAGCGTAAAACCAATTATGTAAAACATGATAATGATCTGGATTAAAGAGTCGGATCTATAAAAAATCAAATCAAACTCAACGATCAAGCTCGAGACACAACGTTGACAACTTTATTTATCCCCGAAGGAACAGATTACAATTCTAAATTTGGTTAAGCTTTCTATCTATCGAAATAGATTACCTTTCGATGATGATCGAGCAACGACGAAGGGAGAAAGATGAAGGAAGTGAAGTTAAAGCTTTAGGTTTCTTGAAGAAAGGGAATGCAGAGAATAAGTGAAGAGGTTTTTATAAACGACGTAGTTTTAGTAAGGGGCACTTATTTAAAATTACAAAATGCTCCAATATTTATACTAAATTTGATTTCATTTAGTCTATTGGACCACCACAAATTCCAATCTTCATAAGAGAGTCTAACCAGAGTTTTCAATCCTTAAAATGTTGTCTCGCAAAATCTTTGAATGCAATGGAATATCCATCTATGGTAAATAAAGCATGTATTACTGAATGTGCCTCCTAATAATTTGTATTACTGATCAGCGTTAATAAATCAGCGTTAAAAAAAAATTTGTATTACTGAAATTTGCAAGTTAAATATGGCATAGCAAGGATAATTATTATTATTGGAGGAATTAGTACCTTTTATTACACAAATTTTTGAATCTAAATTGCTATATTTATGATTATATATACTCATATAACGTGTATTCTATTGCATTAATGAATAGAAAACCTTGTTTTACTATATAAACAACTCGACTCTAATCTAACAATTTTAATCTATATTACTATGTTTATGATCACCATCAGCGTCGGAAAAAAAATGCCCAACTGCTTTCCTAGTGTTGAACATCAAGGCACCACTTTGAACTTGTGACTGAATACTGGTCAAGGTCCCAGGCATTCCGATCAACCATATGGACATTATCCACCCTCCAAATACCTGCATTCAAACATCTATATTGCTATATTTATGATCATAACCATACAGCGTGTATCCTAATGCATTAATGACTCATGAAACCTTGTTTTCATCAGTTTGTGGTTTATAACGATACATTAATTGTGCAAAACACATCAATCTAAAGTAATATCATTCTCTAAATGAATGGTTTCTCTACTAATCTGAGTCATGATAGAGATGGAAGGTGGTTTATTTTGGGTTCAATTATTTGGGTTCATTTCTATCATCTCAAGACTTAGATCACAACTTCACTAAGAATATAAAGCTGCCAAAATTACTTAGTAAAGTTATGTCTGACTCTTGCTTTTAATCAAATTTTAGAATTGAACTGTGGAAAATAAAGGTGAAGATAATTCACATGTGGAAACAATACTCATCTCAAGCTGGTGAGACGACTATTGAGATGGTATTTATCGATTCACATGTAAGTTTCATATACTAAACATTAGTATAATCTAGCTTCTGTAGATGAGTCATGTTTGTCTCATATTCATACTTTATTTTTCTTGTTTCAGGCTGATAAAATTGATGCAACGTCAATAAAGATTTGGTTTCATGTTTTGATCCATTCCTCAAACAAGGGTACTCAAAAATTATCACTAATTTTTCACTCTCATAATCATGTGGAACATATAGAACAATGAAACACGCCTACACAATCGGCTTCCTAGACACTAGCCGTGTTCGCTACTGCGAAGAGTTTGCCCCACAGTTTGAGAGGTTTCCAGCCAGTGAACTATGGAGAAATTTATGTGGAAGTCTTAGTAATGACTGTCTGGTTGGTGAGTCAACACTGACTTTATGTGTCAATATAATGTTCTAAAATTATTTATTATTTTAATGATGACTCTCTTTTAACATATATTTTTGTCTAGATGTAATCGGTCAGATTGTGGAAGTAAGTCCACTTCAAATCGTGTCTATGAATGGGAAATAAACTGAGAGGATTTCTTTAGAGCTCTGGAATGAAAAGTTTGTCGAAATAAGAAAACTGAAGAATCCTATCGTCTCAGGAATTAAGCTTTTAAAGGAAGGAGGTGGAGAAGAAGTAGATGCTACAATATTGTACAAACAAATAATTGGGAGCTTACTGTATCTCACAATTTCAAGGTCCGACATGAGGTATGTAGTTTGCTTGTTATCACGTTTCATGGCAAAAACCAAGGGGGAACGTATGTTGGCGGCAAAGAGAGCTTATGAGATATTTGAAAGGTACATACAATGGAACTTGGTGTGTTCTATAAGAGAGGGTCTGAGCTGAAAGTAACAGCATACACACAGATAGTGATTATGCTGGAGATATTTGATGATCGCAAAAGCACTTGTGGTTATGTGTTTTTACTAAATGGAACAGCTGTGTTGTTGGAGTTCAAAGAAAGCAAAAAGTGGTTACTCTTATCCTCAACAGAGGCTGAATATGTTGTTGCAACATCATCTCGTTCTTAACCCTGTTGAGCGTATGGGAGGAAGTAACCATATAGGTTTTGATTTGTATTTTACAATTGATTGAATGAACTCTTGCATCACCGTAGCTGTTTCCCTAACAAGTTGTGTCACATGGATGAACAATAAACCCCCCTTAGAAGCTACGTTCCAAATACGAAACAACTTATATTGACTGGACTCATCAATCCAAAATGATCTGCGAACCAGTAAGGATTGAAGATTCATCATACATGCGTTACTTATACTTCAAGAACAGTAGATAAAGAGGTGTATCTAAACGACGTCGTTTTAGTGAGTGAGACTTATTAGAAATTACAGAACGCTCCAATAGTTATTGTCAATTTATGTTTCGACCACGATAACTCTCGCCTCAGACTCTCCCGGACACGCACCCACACAATCGTCGCAAAACCTTGTCCGGAAAGTCGCTGTGCGCATCATGACATGATCACCTCTCTCCATCGCTGCCTCCTTCTCATCATCATTGGTTCTGAAACTGTTTTCTCCGATCGACGGGCATCACAAGCTTCGTGAAAAGAGTTCTTGATTAAGCGTGTAAATGTCACTGCCTGTGTTGGTTGATTATTGGTTGAAAGTTTGCTCTTTTATTGATAATGCATTCAACGAGGAAGATAAATGTATTAGCTTTTTTCAGATTAGCATGTTTCAAAAATCACTTGTCTGCCACCATCACCACAAGGTGTTCGACGTTATGCCTCAACGAAGCTGAAGAACGCATTGATCAAACGGTTGTATCGCCGAGGAGAGTAGTTGATGGTGTTAAAGCGAGTGTTTTGGAAGTTCTACGAAACTGGGGCTGTAACGACGACGAAATCTCAAAGCTTTTCACTAGCAGACCAGCTCTGCAGAGAGCCAATGTCTCTCAGCTCGAGTTCAAACTCAGTCTTCTCACTCCTTTGGGGATCACATCGTCAGACCTTGTGAAGATTGTCACTTGCCGTCCCAAGTTCTTCAGCTCTCGTATCCACCTCGTCCTTGACGAAAGAATCAACTACTTCATGGAGGTTTTGGGGTCAAGAGAGGTCTTGCGGAGAGCCATTATCCGGAACCCTTCTCTCATGCTGTATGACCTTGAAGACAAGATCAAACCCGCGATAGATTTCTACAGAGGGTTGGGGTTTAGCCAGCAGGATCTTGTGGCCATGTTGATGTCCAGACCCACGGTGATTCCGAGAACGAGCTTCAACAAGGGAAAGCTTGAGTATATCCATAAAACTGGTGTCACAAGAGACTCAAAGATGTTTAAATACGTTGCAGCCATCATCGGGGTTACGAGGATGGAGACGATTCAAGAGAAAGTTGCGAACCTGGAGAAGTTTGGGTTGTCAGAAGAAGAGATTTGGTGTCTGTGTGGGAAATGCCCGACTCTTCTCACTCTGTCAGTTGAGAAAGTTCAGAGAAACATGACTTTCGTCGTAGCGACGATGAAACTTGCGGCTCACTCCGTGCTTAAGCACCCTTTCTTGCTTCTGGCCAACCTCGAGACTCAGATAAGGCCTCGTGTGGATCTCGTGAAGAGAGTCTTTGAGATGGGTATGAAGCCGCTGGTGGAGGATGTGAGCATTGCCACAGCGCTGAGGATGAGCGAGAAACGGTTCTTGAAGGTTTATGTGATGTGTCATCAAGAAGATGTTGCAAGGGAACTGATGGAGTTTTATGAGAAAGCCAAGAACGTGAAACGTTTGGCTGTAGAATCCAAGAAGTATGTTCGTAAAGGATTCCCCTTTTGAGTCTCTTTTCTAAATGTATTTGCTTAAAAGATGTAACATTGTGTAGCTTTCTGAGTTTGGACGTTTGCCAGTGTTCCTCTAAGCCAAGATTGGCTAAAAATAACATGGTGTTCTTTGTGGTTTAGTTCGGTTTACTCAGCATAATCATTTGAACACAGTTAGTTATACCGGTCTACTCTGTTTCACATATTAAAAAAACTTCAAAAATTTTTGCTATTTAAAAAAACTTCAAAAATTTTAGAGGTCAAAGTTAATATTAAATATTTTGTTAGGTTTAATCCAGAACCGGCCCTAAAGAGTTCATGTGAGTGTTAGGCACTGAAAAGGTACCTGACTTCCACTCCAGACAGTTTCTATTGAGCTGTGAAAGAGGTTGAGTTCAACTAGAAAGCTAGTACAGAACTGAGATGGTAAAGACTTTCGATGGTAAGCATCCCAGCTAAGATACCGCAGCGTGGGGAGGTATTCAAGACCATCTAACATCCTTGTTCCGCTCTCTCCGACGCTGGGGTTAGTATAGAATTTAAGCAGCTTGGGATTTGGCATCTTCTTGAAGATCCCAGGGGTAATACTAAGCTCATTTCCTTCAGACATGTCTAGAAATATGCTTTCCACATCGGTTGATTCATCTCCCTAGTTATTAAAAACACATTTTAACGATCTAAATGCAAGAATTTTGCAAAATATTAATTCTAAAAATTTGTCTAAACATTGCCGAGACAATTTTGTAAAAAAAAAAAATCCTTTTATACAATTTAAATCAATTTAAAACATTTTAAATTAGTTAAAGTTTGTTTAAATCAATCTAAATTTTTCTAAATATGTTAAATTAAACAATACTTTTATTGTAAACCTACAAATCGTCTAGTTTATTTTTTATATAAACTTTATAATTCTTTTTTTTGAAACAATGTAAACATTATAATTCACTAAAATATTTTATAATAAAACTTAAAATTTAAAATGTCTAATGTAAATGTAAAATATATAAAATAAATAAAGTAATAATTTATCAATCTTTACTTAGGCCTTGCTAGGTGACGAATAATCTGCATAGTGTTACTTCTTTACTAAACTTCTAAATATCACCTAAAGAATTTTTGAATATTGTGTAAGAGCAAGTCCATTGGTAAGAATCTATTATGGGTTCTAATCAATAATTTAATAGTTAATTTTGTGATTTTAGAAATATAGAATTTTAGTTAGTGTAGTTAAATTTCTTATGGTCCAATGGAAGAACTTCTTGAGGTTCTTAAATTTTTTTTTTTAGAAGTTGAATAATTGAAATATTAAGAACCTTTAATGAAAATTCAACAAAGCTACAGTTTGGGATACAAAGCAAAGTCTTTGCCCTTCTTGATAAAGTTATGCAAAGCTTACGCAAAAATTGGACAACATTCAAGAACATAAAGTAACCAGGTAACTCAAAAGTACAAAAGCGACCGACCAAAGAAGAACCAGTGACGTCGGTGAAGAAGAAGAAGAAAACGAAGAAGACAGAGGACGAGGAGGAGGCAAGAGCTGATGCAGGTTCTGAGGAGACCTGTTCTGTTCCAATTTCTGAAGACAGTAATTTCATTAAAAATTTGAATCTTATAATACAAACCATTCCGCCCAAAAAGTCTAGAATGATGATCAACCTACAAATACAGCTTACCATATTGGAGAAAGAATCTCAGCTTACCATATTGGAGAAAACGTGATTGATATCCTCAAAATCTCACAGCATTAAACTTTTCCATGGCCTCTCATCTTTTCCTTCGCATATAATATCCTCGCCCATGTCTTGGAGCAGGTCATGAACCCATAAGCGTTTTGTCTTTGACAAGCTAATCATACACTTCACCATCAGAGCTACAATTCTCGTTCTGGTCGGTAACACTCTTCTCCTGGGAGACACGAAACAAAGGTCTAGTACTTTTCTAACACGGTCCATATACACTCCGTTGAAACAAAGCGCAATGTAAAGAAAAGTTAGGAACCTCTTTGACCAGATACAACAATGCAATAAAACAATATTGTCATATTTTTTGAATTTCACTCAAAATTTGTAGGTTAAACTCTACGAAAATATTGAGTTTTTCGTTAACTGGAGCTTATACTCTCTAGTGATGTTTAAAAATATTTAACCACATTCTACATTTGAGTTAATGTATTGTAAACTATCTTTTAAGATACATTTACATCATTCTAAATTTTAACAGTTAATTTAGTTTAAAATCATATACTGCTTAAATAAGTGGACTAAACACTATGAAATAACTATTATCTAGAAAAACGGAAACAATAAAGGTTCCTAACCTCTTTGAACATCATAATATGTAAATGGAGGATGCAACTATGCAATAAAACAATATTGTCTTATTTTTTGAATTTCACTCAAAATTTGTAGGTTAACCCCTACGAAAATATTGAGTTTTAGTTAACTGGAGCTTATACTCTTTAGTATTGTTTAAAAATATTTAACCACATTCTACATTTGTATTAATGTATTCTAAACTATCTTTCAAGGTACACTTACATCATTCTAATTTTACAAATTAATTTAGTTTAAATAAGTGGACTAAACACTATTAAATAACTATTATCTAATGAAGCGGAGACAACAAAGGTTCATAACCTCTTTGACCATCATAATATGTAAGTGGAGGATGCAACTATGCAATAAAACAATATTGTCATATTTTTGAATTTCACTCAAAATTTGTAGGTTAACCCCTATGAAATATTGAGTTTTAGTTAACTGGAGCTTATACTCTTTAATGTTGTTTAAAAATATTTAACCACATTCTACATTTGTATTAATGTATTCTAAACTATCTTTCAAGGTACATTTACATCATTCTAATTTTTAACAATTAATTTAGCTTCAATTTATATACTTCTTAAATAAGTGGACTAAACACTATGAAATCACTATTATTTAGAGAAATAGAGACAACAAAGGTTCCTAACCTCTTTGACCATCATAATATGTAAGTGGAGGATGCAACTATGCAATAAAACAATATTGTCATATTTTTGAATTTCACTCAAAATTTGTAGGTTAACCCCTACGAACCTCTGAAAATATTGAGTTTTTAGTTAACTGGAGCTTATACTCTTTTGTGTTGTTTAAAAATATTTAACCATATTCTAAAATTTGTAATAATATATTCTAAACTATGTTTCAAGGTACACTTACATCATTCTAATTTTTAAAAATTAATTTAGTTTAAATTCATATCTTGCTTAAATAAGTGGACTAAACACTATTAAATAACTATTATCTAAAGAAACGAAGACAACAAAGGTTTTAAACTCTTTGACCATCATAATATGTAAGTGGAGGATGCAAAATGCAATAAAAAATATTGTCATATTTTTGAATTTCACTCAAAATATGTAGGTTAACCCCTACGAAAATATTGAGTTTTTAGTTAACTGGACCTTATACTCTTTAGTATTGTTTAAAAATATTTAACCACATTATACATTTGTGTTAATGTATTCTTAGCAATCTTTCAAGGTACACTTACATCATTCTAATTTTTACAAATTAATTTAGTTTAAATAAGTGGACTAAACACTATTAAATAACTATTATCTAATGAAGCGGAGACAACAAAGATTTATAACCTCTTTGACCATCATAATATGTAAGTGGAGGATGCAACTATGCAATAAAACAATATTGTCATATTTTTTGAATTTCACTCAAAATTTGTAGGTTCCCCTACGAAAATATTGAGTTTTTCGTTAACTGGAGGTTATACTCTTTAATGTTGTTTAAAAATATTTAACCACATTCTACATTTCTATTAATGTATTCTAAACTATATTTCAATGTACATTAACTTCATTCTAATTTTTAACAATTACTTTAGTTTAAATTCATATACTGCTTAAATAAGTGGACTAAACACTATGAAATCACAATTGTCTAGAGAAACGGAGACAACAAAGGTTCCTAACCTCTTTGACCATCATAATATGTAAGTGGAGGATGCAACTATGCAATAAAACAATATTGTCTTATTTTTTGAATTTCACTCAAAATTTGTAGGTTAACCCCTACGAAAATATTGAGTTTTTAGTTAACTGGACCTTATACTCTTTAGTATTGTTTAAAAATATTTAACCATATTCTACATTTGTGTTAATGTATTCTTAGCAATCTTTCAAGGTACACTTACATCATTCTAATTTTTACAAATTAATTTAGTTTAAATAAGTGGACTAAACACTATTAAATAACTATTATCTAATGAAACGGAGACAACAAAGATTTATAACCTCTTTGACCATCATAATATGTAAGTGGAGGATGCAACTATGCAATAAAACAATATTGTCATATTTTTTGAATTTCACTCAAAATTTGTAGGTTCCCCTACGAAAATATTGAGTTTTTCGTTAACTGGAGGTTATACTCTTTAATGTTGTTTAAAAATATTTAACCACATTCTACATTTCTATTAATGTATTCTAAACTATATTTCAATGTACATTAACTTCATTCTAATTTTTAACAATTACTTTAGTTTAAATTCATATACTGCTTAAATAAGTGGACTAAACACTATGAAATCACAATTGTCTAGAGAAACGGAGACAACAAAGGTTCCTAACCTCTTTGACCATCATAATATGTAAGTGGAGGATGCAACTATGCAATAAAACAATATTGTCATATTTTTTTGAATTTCACTCAAAATTTGTAGGTTAACCCCCTACGAACCTACGAAAATATTGAGTTTTCAGTTAACTGGAGCTTATACTCTTTTGTGTTGTTTAAAAATATTTAACCATATTCTAAATTTGTAATAATATATTCTAAACTATGTTTCAAGGTACACTTACATCATTCTAATTTTTAAAAATTAATTTAGTTTAAATTCATATACTGCTTAAAATAAGTGTACTAAACACTATTAAATAACTATTATCTAAAGAAACGAAGACAACAAAGGTTTTTAAACTCTTTGACCATCATAATATGTAAGTGGAGGATGCAAAAATGCAATAAAAAAATATTGTCATATTTTTTGAATTTCACTCAAAATATGTAGGTTAACCCCTACGAAAATATTGAGTTTTTAGTTAACTTGAGCTTATACTCTTTAATGTTGTTTAAAAATATTTAACCACATTCTACATTTGTATTAATGTATTCTAAACTATCTTTCAAGGTACATTTACATCATTCTAATTTTTAACAGTTAATTTAGTTTAAATTCATATCTTGCTTAAATAAGTGGACTAAACACTATTAAATAACTATTATCTAAAGAAACGAAGACAACAAAGGTTTTAAACTCTTTGACCATCATAATATGTAAGTGGAGGATGCAAAATGCAATAAAAAATATTGTCATATTTTTGAATTTCACTCAAAATATGTAGGTTAACCCCTACGAAAATATTGAGTTTTTAGTTAACTTGAGCTTATACTCTTTAATGTTGTTTAAAAATATTTAACCACATTCTACATTTGTATTAATGTATTCTAAACTATCTTTCAAGGTACATTTACATCATTCTAATTTTTAACAGTTAATTTAGTTTAAATTCATATACTGCTTAAATAAGTGGACTAAACACTATGAAATCACAATTGTCTAGAGAAACGGAGACAACAAAGGTTCCTAACCTCTTTGACCATCATAATATGTAAGTGGAGGATGCAACTATGCAATAAAACAATATTGTCATATTTTTTTGAATTTCACTCAAAATATGTAGGTTAACCCCTACGAACCTCTGAAAATATTGAGTTTTTAGTTAACTGGAGCTTATACTCTTTTGTGTTGTTTAAAAATATTTAACCATATTCTAAATTTGTAATAATATATTCTAAACTATGTTTCAAGGTACACTTACATCATTCTAATTTTTAAAAATTAATTTAGTTTAAATTCATATACTGCTTAAAATAAGTGTACTAAACACTATTAAATAACTATTATCTAAAGAAACGAAGACAACAAAGGTTTTTAAACTCTTTGACCATCATAATATGTAAGTGGAGGATGCAAAAATGCAATAAAAAAATATTGTCATATTTTTTGAATTTCACTCAAAATATGTAGGTTAACCCCTACGAAAATATTGAGTTTTTTCGTTAACTTGAGCTTATACTCTTTAATGTTGTTTAAAAATATTTAACCACATTCTACATTTGTATTAATGTATTCTAAACTATCTTTCAAGGTACATTTACATCATTCTAATTTTTAACAGTTAATTTAGTTTAAATTCATATACTGCTTAAATAAGTAGACTAAACACTATGAAATCACTATTTTCTAGAGAAACGGAGACAAAAAAGGTTCCTAACCTCTTTGACCATCATAATATGTAAGTGGAGGATGCAACTATGCAATAAAACAATATTGTCATATTTTTTGAATTTCACTCAAAATTTGTAGGTTAATCACTACGAAAATATTGAGTTTTTCGTTAACTGGAGCTTATACTCTTTAGTGTTGTTTAAAAATATTTAACCACTTTCTTAATTTGTAATAATGTATTCTAAACTATCTTTCAAGGTACACTTATATCTTTCTAATTTTTACAAATTAATTTAGTTTAAAATCATATACTGCTTAAATAAGTGGATTAAAAACTATTAAATAACTATTATCTAAAGAAACGAAGACAACAAAAGTTTTTAACCTCTTTGACCATCATAATATGTAAGTAGAGGATGCAACTATGAAATAAAACAATATTGTCATATTTTTGAATTTCAATCAAAATTTGTAGGTTAACCCCTACGAAAATATTGAGTTTTTCGTTAACTTGAGCTTATACTCTTTAGTGATGTTTAAAAATATTTAACCACATTCTACATTTGTGTTAATGTATTGTAAACTATCTTTTAAGCTACATTTACATCATTCTAAATTTTAACAGTTAATTTAGTTTAAAATCATATCTTGCTTAAATAAGTAGACTAAACACTATGAAATCACTATTTTCTAGAGAAACGGAGACAAAAAGGTTCCTAACCTCTTTGACCATCATAATATGTAAGTGGAGGATGCAACTATGCAATAAAACAATATTGTCATATTTTTGAATTTCACTCAAAATTTGTAGGTTAATCACTACTTAAAATATTGAGTTTTTAGTTAACTTGAGCTTATACTCTTTAATGTTGTTTAAAAATATTTAACCACATTCTACATTTGTATTAATGTATTCTAAACTATCTTTCAAGGTACATTTACATCATTCTAATTTTTACAGTTAATTTAGTTTAAATTCATATCTGCTTAAATAAGTAGACTAAACACTATGAAATCACTATTTTCTAGAGAAGCGGAGACAACAAAGGTTCCTAACCTCTTTGACCATCATAATATGTAAGTGGAGGATGCAACTATGCAATAAAACAATATTGTCATATTTTTTGAATTTCACTCAAAATTTGTAGGTTAATCACTACGAAAATATTGAGTTTTTCGTTAACTGGAGCTTATACTCTTTAGTGTTGTTTAAAAATATTTAACCACTTTCTTAATTTGTAATAATGTATTCTAAACTATCTTTCAAGGTACACTTATATCTTTCTAATTTTTACAAATTAATTTAGTTTAAAATCATATACTGCTTAAATAAGTGGATTAAAAACTATTAAATAACTATTATCTAAAGAAACGAAGACAACAAAAGTTTTTAACCTCTTTGACCATCATAATATGTAAGTAGAGGATGCAACTATGAAATAAAACAATATTGTCATATTTTTTTGAATTTCAATCAAAATTTGTAGGTTAACCCCTACGATAATATTGAGTTTTTCTTTAACTGGAGCCTATACTTTTTAGTGATGTTTAAAAATATTTAACCACATTCTACATTTGTGTTAATGTATTGTAAACTATCTTTTAAGCTACATTTACATCATTCTAAAATTTAACAGTTAATTTAGTTTAAAATCATATACTGCTTAAAAAAGTGGACTAAACACTATGAAATCACTATTATCTAGAGAAACGGAGAAAACAAAGGTTTTTAACTTCTTTGACCATCATAATATGTAAGTGGAGGATGCAACTATGCAATAAAACAATATTGTCATATTTTTGAATTTCACTCAAAATTTGTAGGTTAACCCCTACAAAAAATATTGAGTTTTTAATTAACTGGAGCTTATACTCTTTAGTGTTGTTTAAAAATATTTAACCACATTATACATTTGTGTTAATGTATTGTAAATAATCTTTCAAGGTACATTTACATCATTTTAATTTTTAAAAGTTAATTTAGTTTAAAATCATATACTGCTTAAATTAGTGGAATAAACACTATGAAATCACTATTATCTAGAGAAACGAAGACAACAAAGGTTCCTAAACTCTTTAACCATCATAATATGTAAGTGGAGGATACAAAAACGCAATAAAACAATATTTTTATATTTTTTGAATTTTACTCAAAATTTGTAGGTTAACCGCTAAGAAAATATTGAGTTTTTCGTTAACTGGAGTTTATACTCTTTAGTGATGTTTAAAAATATTTAACCACATTCTACATTTGTGTTAATGTATTGTAAACTATCTTTTAAGGTACATTTACATCATTCTAAATTTTAACAGTTAATTTAGTTTAAAATCATATATTGCTTAAATAAGTGGACTAAACACTATGAAATCATTATTATCTCGAGAAATGGAGACAACAAAGGTTCCTAACCTCTTTGACCATCATAATATGAAAGTGGAGGATGCAACTATGCAATAAAACAATATTGTCTTATTTTTTGAATTTCACTCAAAATTTGTAGGTTAACCCATACGAAAATATAGAGTTTTTTCGTTAACTTGAGCTTATACTCTTTAATGTTGTTTAAAAATATTTAACCACATTCTACATTTTTATTAATGTATTCTAAACTATCTTTTAAGGTACATTTACATCTTTCTAATTTTTAACAGTTAATTTAGTTAAAATTCATATACTGCTTAAATAAGTGGACTAAACACTATGAAATCACTATTTTCTAGAGAAACGGAGACAACAAAGGTTCCTAACCTCTTTGAACATCATCATATGTAAGTGGAGGATGCTACTATGCAATAAAACAATATTGTCATATTTTTTGAATTTCACTCAAAATTTGTAGGTTAAACTCTACGAAAATATTGAGTTTTTCGTTTACTGGAGCTTATACTCTTTAGTGATGTTTAAAAATATTTAACCACATTCTACATTTGTGTTACTGTATTGTAAACTATCTTTTAAGGTACATTTACATCATTCTAAATTTTAACAGTTAATTTAGTTTAAAATCATATACTGCTTAAATAAGTGGACTAAACACTATGAAATAACTATTATCTAGAGAAATGGAGACAACAAAGGTTCCTAACTTCTTTGAACATCATAATATGTAAGTGGAGGATGCAACTATGCAATAAAACAATATTGTCTTATTTTTTGAATTTCACTCAAAATTTGTAGGTTAACTAACCCCTACGAAAATATTGAGTTTTTAGTTAACTGGACCTTATACTCTTTAGTGTTGTTTAAAAATATTTAACCACATTCTACATTTGTGTTAATGTATTCTAAACTATCTTTCAAGGTACACTTACATCATTCTAATTTTTACAAATTAATTTAGTTTAAATTCATATACTGCTTAAATAAGTGGACTAAACACTATGAAATCACTATTGTCTAGAGAAACGGAGACAACAAAGGTTTCTAACCTCTTTGACCATCATAATATGTAAGTGGAGGATGCAACTATGCAATAAAACAATATTGTCATATTTTTTTGAATTTCACTCAAAATTTGTAGGTTAACCCCTACGAATCTACGAAAATATTGAGTTTTCAGTTAAGTGGAGCTTATACTCTTTTGTGTTGTTTAAAAATATTTAACCACAATCTACATCTGTAATAATATATTCTAAACTATGTTTCAAGGTACACTTACATCATTCTAATTTTTAAAACTTAATTTAGTTTAAATTCATATACTGCTTAAAATAAATGTACTAAACACTATTAAATAACTATTATCTAAAGAAACGAAGACAACAAAGGTTTTTAACCTCTTTGACCATCATAATATGTAAGTGGAGGATGCAACAATGCAATAAAACAATATTGTCATATTTTTTGAATTTCACTCAAAATATGAAGGTTAACCCCTACGAAAATATTGAGTTTTTTCGTTAACTTGAGCTTATACTCTTTAATGTTGTTTAAAAATATTTAACCACATTCTACATTTGTATTAATGTATTCTAAACTATCTTTCAAGGTACATTTACATCATTCTAATTCTTAACAGTTAATTTAGTTTAAATTCATATACTGATTAAATAAGTTGACTAAACACTATGAAATCATTATTTTCTAGAGAAACGGAGACAAAAAAGGTTCCTAACCTCTTTGACCATCATAATATGTAAGTGGAGGAGGCAACTAAGCAATAAAACAATATTGTCATATTTTTTGAATTTCACTCAAAATTTGTAGGTTAATCCCTACGAAAATATTGAGTTTTATGTTAATTGGAGCTTATACTCTTTAGTGATGTTTAAAAATATTTAACCGCATTATACATTTGTGTTAATGTATTGTAAACTATCTTTTAAGGTACATTTACATCATTCTAAATTTTAACAGTTAATTTAGTTTAAAATCATATACTGCTTAAATAAGTGGACTAAACACTATGAAATAACTATTATCTAGAGAAACGGAGACAACAAAGGTTCCTAATCTCTTTGAACATCATAATATGTAAGTGGAGGATGCTACTATGCAATAAAACAATATTGTCATATTTTTTGAATTTCACTCAAAATTTGTAGGTTTACCCCTACGAAAATATTGAGTTTTTCGTTAACTGGAGCTTATACTCTTTAGTGTTTTTTAAAAATATTAAACCACTTTCTTAATTTGTAATAATGTATTCTAAACTATCTTTCAAGGTACACTTATATCATTCTAATTTTTACAAATTAATTTAGTTTAAATTCATATCTGCTTAAATAAGTGTACAAAACACTATTAAATAACTATTATCTAAAGAAATGAAGACAACAAAGGTTTTAATCTCTTTAACCATCATAATATGTAAGTGGAGGATGCAACAATGCAATAAAACAATATTGTCATATTTTTCAATTTCACTCAAAATTTGTAGGTTAAACTCTACGAAAATATTGAGTTTTTCGTTAACTTGAGCTTATACTCTTTAGTGATGTTTAAAAATATTTAACCACATTCTACATTTGTGTTACTGTATTGTAAACTATCTTTTAAGGTACATTTACATCATTCTAAATTTTAACAGTTAATTTAGTTTAAAATCATATACTGCTTAAATAAGTGGACTAAACACTATGAAATAACTATTATCTAGAGAAATGGAGACAACAAAGGTTCCTAACTTCTTTGAACATCATAATATGTAAGTGGAGGATGCAACTATGCAATAAAACAATATTGTCTTATTTTTTGAATTTCACTCAAAATTTGTAGGTTAACTAACCCTACGAAAATATTGAGTTTTTAGTTAACTGGACCTTATACTCTTTAGTGTTGTTTAAAAATATTTAACCACATTCTACATTTGTGTTAATGTATTCTAAACTATCTTTCAAGGTACACTTACATCATTCTAATTTTTACAAATTAATTTAGTTTAAATTCATATACTGCTTAAATAAGTGGACTAAACACTATGAAATCACTATTGTCTAGAAGCGGAGACAACAAAGGTTTCTAACCTCTTTGACCATCATAATATGTAAGTGGAGGATGCAACTATGCAATAAAACAATATTGTCATATTTTTGAATTTCACTCAAAATTTGTAGGTTAACCCTACGAATCTCTGAAAATATTGAGTTTTAGGTTAAGTGGAGCTTATACTCTTTTGTGTTGTTTAAAAATATTTAACCACAATCTACATCTGTAATAATATATTCTAAACTATGTTTCAAGGTACACTTACATCATTCTAATTTTTAAAACTTAATTTAGTTTAAATTCATATACTGCTTAAAATAAATGTACTAAACACTATTAAATAACTATTATCTAAAGAAACGAAGACAACAAAGGTTTTTAACCTCTTTGACCATCATAATATGTAAGTGGAGGATGCAACAATGCAATAAAACAATATTGTCATATTTTTGAATTTCACTCAAAATATGAAGGTTAACCCTACGAAAATATTGAGTTTTTCGTTAACTTGAGCTTATACTCTTTAATGTTGTTTAAAAATATTTAACCACATTCTACATTTGTATTAATGTATTCTAAACTATCTTTCAAGGTACATTTACATCATTCTAATTCTTAACAGTTAATTTAGTTTAAATTCATATACTGATTAAATAAGTTGACTAAACACTATGAAATCATTATTTTCTAGAGAAGCGAGAGACAAAAAGGTTCCTAACCTCTTTGACCATCATAATATGTAAGTGGAGGAGGCAACTAAGCAATAAAACAATATTGTCATATTTTTGAATTTCACTCAAAATTTGTAGGTTAACCCCTACTGAAAATATTGAGTTTTATGTTAATTGGAGCTTATACTCTTTAGTGATGTTTAAAAATATTTAACCGCATTATACATTTGTGTTAATGTATTGTAAACTATCTTTTAAGGTACATTTACATCATTCTAAATTTTAACAGTTAATTTAGTTTAAAATCATATACTGCTTAAATAAGTGGACTAAACACTATGAAATAACTATTATCTAGAGAAACGGAGACAACAAAGGTTCCTAATCTCTTTGAACATCATAATATGTAAGTGGAGGATGCTACTATGCAATAAAACAATATTGTCATATTTTTTGAATTTCACTCAAAATTTGTAGGTTTACCCCTACGAAAATATTGAGTTTTTCGTTAACTGGAGCTTATACTCTTTAGTGTTTTTTAAAAATATTAAACCACTTTCTTAATTTGTAATAATGTATTCTAAACTATCTTTCAAGGTACACTTATATCATTCTAATTTTTACAAATTAATTTAGTTTAAATTCATATACTGCTTAAATAAGTGTACAAAACACTATTAAATAACTATTATCTAAAGAAATGAAGACAACAAAGGTTTTTAATCTCTTTAACCATCATAATATGTAAGCGGAGGATGCAACTATGCAATAAAACAATATTGTCATATTTTTTCAATTTCACTCAAAATTTGTAGGTTAACCCCTTACGAAAATATTGAGTTTTTAGATTCTTGGAGCTTTATTCTTTAGTGTTGTTTAAAAATATTTAACCACTTTCTTAATTTGTAAAAATGTATTCTAAACTATCTTTCAAGGTACACTTATATCATTATAATTTTTACAAATTAATTTAGTTTAAATTCATATACTGCTTAAATAAGTGGACTAACCACTATTAAATAACTATTATCTAAAGAAATGAAGACAACAAAGGTTTTAATCTCTTTAACCATCATAATATGTAAGTGGAGGATGCAACTATGCAATAAAACAATATTGTCATATTTTTTCAATTTCACTCAAAATTTGTAGGTTAACCCCTTACGAAAATATTGAGTTTTTCGTTAACTGGAGCTTTATTCTTTAGTGTTGTTTAAAAATATTTAACCACTTTCTTAATTTGTAAAAATGTATTCTAAACTATCTTTCAAGGTACACTTATATCATTATAATTTTTACAAATTAATTTAGTTTAAATTCATATACTGCTTAAAATAAGTGGACTAACCACTATTAAATAACTATTATCTAAAGAAACGAAGACAACAAAGGTTTTTAACCTCTTTGACCATCATAATATGTAAGTAGAGGATGCAAAAATGCAATAAAAAAATATTGTCATATTTTTTGAATTTCACTCAAAATATGTAGGTTAACCCCTACGAAAATATTGAGTTTTTTCGTTAACTTGAGCTTATACTCTTTAATGTTGTTTAAAAATATTTAACCACATTCTACATTTGTATTAATGTATTCTAAACTATCTTTCAAGGTACATTTACATCATTCTAATTTTTAACAGTTAATTTAGTTTAAATTCATATGCTGCTTAAATAAGTAGACTAAACACTATGAAATCACTATTTTCTAGAGAAACGGAGACAAAAAAGGTTCCTAACCTCTTTGACCATCATAATATGTAAGTGGAGGATGCAACTATGCAATAAAACAATATTGTCATATTTTTTGAATTTCACTCAAAATTTGTAGGTTAACCACTACGAAAATATTGAGCTTTTTGTTAACTGGAGCTTATACTCTTTAGTGTTGTTTAAAAATATTTAACCACTTTCTACATTTGTGTTAATGTATTCTAAACTATCTTTCAAGGTACACTTATATCATTCTAATTTTTACAAATTAATTTAGTTTAAATTCATATACTGCTTAAATAAGTGGACTAAACACAATGAAATCACTATTGTCTAGAGAAACGGAGACAACAAAGGTTCCTAACCTCTTTGACCATCATAATATGAAATTGGAGGATGCAACTATGCAATAAAACAATATTGTCATATTTTTTTAATTTCACTCAAAATTTGTAGGTTAACCCTTACGAACCTACGAAAATATTGAGTTTTCAGTTAACTGGAGCTTATACTCTTTTGTGTTGTTTAAAAATATTTAACCACTTTCTTAATTTGTAATAATGTATTCTAAACTATCTTTCAAGGTACACTTATATCATTTTAATTTTTACAAATTAATTTAGTTTAAATTCATATACTGCTTAAATAAGTGTACTAAACACTATTAAATAACTATTATCTAAAGAAACGAAGACAACAAAGGTTTTTAATCTCTTTAACCATCATAATATGTAAGTGGAGGATGCAACTATGCAATAAAACAATATTGTCATATTTTTTTAATTTCACTCAAAATTTGTAGGTTAACCCCTACTGAAAATATTGAGCTTTTGTTAACCTGAGCTTATACTCTTTAGTGTTGTTTAAAAATATTTAACCACTTTCTACATTTGTGTTAATGTATTCTAAACTATCTTTCAAGGTACACTTATATCATTCTAATTTTTACAAATTAATTTAGTTTAAATTCATATACTGCTTAAATAAGTGGACTAAACACTATGAAATCACTATTGTCTAGAGAAACGGAGACAACAAAGGTTCCTAACCTCTTTGACCATCATAATATGTAATTGGAGGATGCAACTATGCAATAAAACAATATTGTCATATTTTTTTAATTTCACTCAAAATTTGTAGGTTAACCCCTACGAACCTCCGAAAATATTGAGTTTTTCGTTAACTGGAGCTTATACTCTTTAGTGTTGTTTAAAAATATTTAACCACTTTCTTAATTTGTAATAATGTATTCTAAACTATCTTTCAAGGTACACTTATATCATTCTAATTTTTACAAATTAATTTAGTTTAAATTCATATACTGCTTAAATAAGTGTACTAAACACTATTAAATAACTATTATCTAAAGAAACGAAGACAACAAAGGTTTTTAATCTCTTTAACCATCATAATATGTAAGTGGAGGATGAAACTATGCAATAAAACAATATTGTCATATTTTTTTAATTTAACTCAAAATTTGTAGGTTAACCCCTACGAAAATATTGAGTTTTTCGTTAACTGGAGCTTATACTCTTTAGTGTTGTTTAAAAATATTTAACCACATTCTACATTTGTATTAATGTATTCTAAACTATCTTTCAAGGTACATTTACATCATTCTAATTTTTAACAATTAATTTAGCTTCAATTTATATACTTCTTAAATAAGTAGACTAAACACTATGAAATCACTATTATTTAGAGAAATAGAGACAACAAAGGTTCCTAACCTCTTTGACCATCATAATATGTAAGTGGAGGATGCAACTATGCAATAAAACAATATTGTCATATTTTTGAATTTCACTCAAAATTTGTAGGTTAACCCTACTGAAAATATTGAGTTTTTCGTTAACTGGAGCTTATACTCTTTAGTGTTGTTTAAAAATATTTAACCACTTTCTACATTTGTGTTAATGTATTCTAAACTATCTTTCAAGGTACACTTATATCATTCTAATTTTTACAAATTAATTTAGTTTAAATTCATATCTGCTTAAATAAGTGGACTAAACACAATGAAATCACTATTATTTAGAGAAATAGAGACAACAAAGGTTCCTAACCTCTTTGACCATCATAATATGAAATTGGAGGATGCAACTATGCAATAAAACAATATTGTCATATTTTTTTAATTTCACTCAAAATTTGTAGGTTAACCCTTACGAACCTACGAAAATATTGAGTTTTTCGTTAACTGGAGCTTATACTCTTTAGTGTTGTTTAAAAATATTTAACCACTTTCTTAATTTGTAATAATGTATTCTAAACTATCTTTCAAGGTACACTTATATCATTTTAATTTTTACAAATTAATTTAGTTTAAATTCATATCTTGCTTAAATAAGTGTACTAAACACTATTAAATAACTATTATCTAAAGAAGCGAAGACAACAAAGGTTTTTAATCTCTTTAACCATCATAATATGTAAGTGGAGGATGAAACTATGCAATAAAACAATATTGTCATATTTTTTTAATTTAACTCAAAATTTGTAGGTTAACCCCTACGAAAATATTGAGTTTTTCATTAAATGCCCTATATCTTGAATCTTATACTCTTTGGTGTTGTTTAAAAATATTTAACCACTTTCTTAATTTGTAATAATTTATTCTAAACTATCTTTCAAGGTACACTTATATCATTCTAATTTTTACAAATAAATTTACTTTAAATTCATATACTGCTTAAATAAGTGTACTAAACACTATTAAATAATTATTATCTAAAGAAACGAAGACAACAAAGGTTTTTAATCTCTTTAACCATCATAATATGTAAGTGGAGGATGAAACTATGCAATAAAACAATATTGTCATATTTTTTTAATTTCACGCAAAATTTGTAGGTTAACCCCTACAAAATATTGAGTTTTTCGTTAAATGGAGCTTATACTGTTTAGTGTTGTTTAAAAATATTTAACCACTTTCTTAAATTGTAATAATGTATTCTAAACTATCTTTCAAGATACACTTATATCATTCTAATTTGTACAAATTAATTTAGTTTAAATTCATATACTGCTTAAATAAGTGTACTAAACACTATTAAATAACTATTTTCTAAGGAAACGAAGACAACAAAGGTTTTTAATCTATTTAACCATCATAATATGTAAGTGGAGGATGCAACTATGCAATAAAACAATATTGTCATATTTTTTTAATTTCACTCAAAATTTGTAGGTTAACCCCTACGAAAATATTGAGTTTTTCATTAAATGCCTATATATTGAATCTTATACTCTTTGGTGTTGTTTAAAAATATTTAACCACTTTCTTAAATTGTAATAATGTATTCTAAACTATCTTTCAAGATACACTTATATCATTCTAATATTTACAAATTAATTTAGTTTAAATTCATATACTGCTTAAATAAGTGTACTAAACATTATTAAATAACTATTATCTAAGGAAACGAAGAGAACAAAGGTTTTTAATCTATTTAACCATCATAATATGTAAGTGGAGGATGCAACTATGCAATAAAACAATATTGTCATATTTTTTTAATTTCACTCAAAATTTGTAGGTTAACCCCTACGAAAATATTGAGTTTTTTGTTATTTGGAGCTTATACTCTTTAGTGTTGTTTAAAAATATTTAACCACTTTCTTAATTTGTAATAATGTATTCTAAACTATATTTCAAGGTACATTTATATCATTCTAATTTTTACAAATTAATTTAGTTTAAATTCATATACTGCTTAAATAAGTGTACTAAACACTATTAAATAACTATTATCTAAAGAAACGAAGACAACAAAGGTTTTTAATCTCTTTAACCATCATAATATGTAAGTGGAGGATGCAACTATGCAATAAAACAATATTGTCATATTTTTTTAATTTCACTCAAAATTTGTAGGTTAACCCCTATGAAATATTGAGTTTTTCATTAAATGCCCTATATATTGAATCTTATACTCTTTGGTGTTGATTAAAAATATTTAACCACATTCTACATTTGTATTAATATATTCTAAACCACCTTTCAAGGTACATGTACATCATTCTAATTTTTAACAATTAATTTAGCTTCAATTTATATACTTCTGAAATAAGTGGACTAACCACTGTGAAATCACTATTATTTAGAGAAATAGAGACAACAACGGTTCATAACCTCTTTGATCATCATAATATATATGTGGAGGATGCAACTATGCAATAAAACAATATTGTCATATTTTTTTAATTTCACTCAAAATGTGTAGGTTAACCCCTATGAAATATTGAGTTTTTCATTAAATGCCCTATATATTGAATCTTATACTCTTTGGTGTTGATTAAAAATATTTAACCACATTCTATATTTGTATTAATGTATTCTAAACCACCTTTCAAGGTACATGTACATCATTCTAATTTTTAACAATTAATTTAGCTTCAATTTATATACTTCTGAAATAAGTGGACTAACCATTGTGAAATCACTATTATTTAGAGAAATAGAGATAACAAAGGTTCATAACCTCTTTGATCATCATAATATATAAGTGGAGGATGCAACTATGCAATAAAACAATATTGTCATATTTTTTTAATTTCACTCAAAATTTGTAGGTTAACCCCTACGAAAATATTGAGTTTTTCATTAAATGCCCTATATATTGAATCTTATACTCTTTGGTGTTGTTTAAAAATATTTAACCACATTCTACATTTTTATTAATGTATTCTAAACCACCTTTCAAGGTACATGTACATCATTTTAATTTTTAACAATTAATTTAGCTTCAATTTATATACTTCTGAAATAAGTGGACTAACCACTGTGAAATCACTATTATTTAGAGAAATAGAGACAACAAAGGTTCATAACCTCTTTGATCATCATAATATATAAGTGGAGGATGCAACTATGCAATAAAACAATATTGTCATATTTTTTTAATTTCACTCAAAATTTGTAGGTTAACCCCTATGAAATATTGAGTTTTTCATTAAATGCCCTATATATTGAATCTTATACTCTTTGGTGTTGTTTAAAAATATTTAACCACATTCTATATTTGTATTAATGTATTCTAAACCACCTTTCAAGGTACATGTACATCATTCTAATTTTTAACAATTAATTTAGCTTCAATTTATATACTTCTGAAATAAGTGGACTAACCATTGTGAAATCACTATTATTTAGAGAAATAGAGATAACAAAGGTTCATAACCTCTTTGATCATCATAATATATAAGTGGAGGATGCAACTATGCAATAAAACAATATTGTCATATTTTTTTAATTTCACTCAAAATTTGTAGGTTAACCCCTATGAAATATTGAGTTTTTCATTAAATGCCCTATATATTGAATCTTATACTCTTTGGTGTTGTTTAAAAATATTTAACCACATTCTACATTTGTATTAATGTATTCTAAACCACCTTTCAAGGTACATGTACATCTATCTAAATTTTAACAATTAATTTAGCTTCAATTTATATACTTCTTAAATAAGTGGACTAACCACTCTGAAATCACTATTATTTAGAGAAATAGAGACAACAAAGGTTCATAACCTCTTTGATCATCATAATATATAAGTGGAGGATGCAACTATGCAATAAAACAATATTGTCATATTTTTTTAATTTCACTCAAAATTTGTAGGTTAACCCCTATGAAATATTGAGTTTTTCATTAAATGCCCTATATATTGAATCTTACTCTTTGGTGTTGTTTAAAAATATTTAACCACATTCTACATTTGTATTAATGTATTCTAAACAACCTTTCAAGGTACATGTACATCATTCTAATTTTTAACAATTAATTTAGCTTCAATTTATATACTTCTTAAATAAGTGGACTAACCACTGTGAATTCACTATTATTTAGAGAATTAGAGACAACAAAGGTTCATAACCTCTTTGATCATCATAATATATAAGTGGAGGATGCAACTATCCAATAAAACAATATTGTCATATTTTTTTAATTTCACTCAAAATTTGTAGGTCCCTATGAAATATTGAGTTTTTCATTAAATGCCCTATATATTGAATCTTATACTCTTTGGTGTTGTTTAAAAATATTTAACCACATTCTACATTTTTATTAATGTATTCTAAACCACCTTTCAAGGTACATGTACATCTTTCTAATTTTTAACAATTAATTTAGCTTCAATTTATATACTTCTGAAATAAGTGGACTAACCACTATGAAATCACTATTATTTAGAGAAATAGAGACAACAAAGGTTCATAACCTCTTTGATCATCATAATATATAAGTGGAGGATGCAACTATCAATAAAACAATATTGTCATATTTTTTTAATTTCACTCAAAATTTGTAGGTTAACCCCTACGAAAATATTGAGTTTTTCATTAAATGCCCTATATATTGAATCTTATACTCTTTGGTGTTGTTTAAAAATATTTAACCACATTCTACATTTGTATTAATGTATTCTAAACCACCTTTCAAGGTACATTTACATCATTCTAATTTTTAACAATTAATTTAGCTTCAATTTATATACTTCTTAAATAAGTGGACTAACCCTTTGTGAAATCACTATTATTTAGAAATAGAGACAACAAAGGTTCATAACCTCTTTGATCATCATAATATATAAGTGGAGGATGCAACTATGCAATAAAACAATATTGTCATACTATTTTAATTTCACTCAAAATTTGTAGGTTAACCCCTATGAAATATTGAGTTTTTCATTAAATGCCCTATATATTGAATCTTATACTCTTTGGTGTTGTTTAAAAATATTTAACCACATTCTACATTTTTATTAATGTATTCTAAACCACCTTTCAAGGTACATGTACATCATTTTAATTTTTAACAATTAATTTAGCTTCAATTTATATACTTCTGAAATAAGTGGACTAACCACTGTGAAATCACTATTATTTAGAGAAATAGAGACAACAAAGGTTCATAACCTCTTTGATCATCATAATATATATGTGGAGGATGCAACTATGCAATAAAACAATATTGTCATATTTTTTTAATTTCACTCAAAATTTGTAGGTTAACCCCTATGAAATATTGAGTTTTTCATTAAATGCCCTATATATTGAATCTTATACTCTTTGGTGTTGATTAAAAATATTTAACCACATTCTACATTTGTATTAATATATTCTAAACCACTTTTCAAGGTACATGTACATCATTCTAATTTTTAACAATTAATTTAGCTTCAATTTATATACTTCTTAAATAAGTGGACTAACCACTGTGAAATCACTATTATTTAGAGAAATAGAGACAACAAAGGTTCATAACCTCTTTGATCATCATAATATATATGTGGAGGATGCAACTATCCAATAAAACAATATTGTCATATTTTTTTAATTTCACTCAAAATTTGTAGGTTAACCCCTATGAAATATTGAGTTTTTCATTAAATGCCCTATATATTGAATCTTATACTCTTTGGTGTTGTTTAAAAATATTTAACCACATTCTACATTTGTATTAATGTATTTTAAACCACCTTTCAAGGTACATTTACATCATTCTAATTTTTAACAATTAATTTAGCTTCAATTTATATACTTCTTAAATAAGTGGACTAACCACCGTGAAATCACTATTATTTAGAGAAATAGAGACAACAAAGGTTCATAACCTCTTTGATCATCATAATATATAAGTGGAGGATGCAACTATGCAATAAAACAATATTGTCATATTTTTTTAATTTCACTCAAAATTTGTAGGTTAACCCCTATGAAATATTGAGTTTTTCATTAAATGCCCTATATTGAATCTTACTCTTTGGTGTTGTTTAAAAATATTTAACCATTCTACATTTGTATTAATGTATTTTAAACCACCTTTCAAGGTACATGTACATCATTCTAATTTTTAACAATTAATTTAGCTTCAATTTATATACTTCAAATAAGTGGACTAACCCTTTGTGAAATCACTATTATTTAGAGAATTAGAGACAACAAAGGTTCATAACCTCTTTGATCATCATAATATATAAGTAGAGGATGCAACTATGCAATAAAACAATATTGTCATATTTTTTAATTTCACTCAAAATTTGTAGGTTAACCCCATGAAATATTGAGTTTTTCATTAAATGCCTATATATTGAATCTTACTCTTTGGTGTTGTTTAAAAATATTTAACCACATTCTACATTTTTATTAATGTATTCTAAACCACTTTTCAAGGTACATGTACATCTATCTAATTTTTAACATTTAATTTAGCTTCAATTTATATACTTCAAATAAGTGGACTAACCCTTTGTGAAATCACTATTATTTAGAGAAATAGAGATAACAAAGGTTCATAACCTCTTTGATCATCATAATATATAAGTGGAGGCCACATTCTACATTTGTATTAATGTATTCTAAACCACCTTCAAGGTACATGTACATCTATCTAATTTTTAACAATTAATTTAGCTTCAATTTATATACTTCAAATAAGTGGACTAACCCTTTGTGAAATCACTATTATTTAGAGAATTAGAGACAACAAAAGTTCATAACCTCTTTGATCATCATAATATATAAGTGGAGGCCACATTCTACATTTTTATTAATGTATTCTAAACCACCTTTCAAGGTACATGTACATCATTCTAATTTTTAACAATTAATTTAGCTTCAATTTATATACTTCGAAATAAGTGGACTAACCACGTGAAATCACTATTATTTAGAGAATAGAGACAACAAAGGTTCATAACCTCTTTGATCATCATAATATATAAGTGGAGGCCACATTCTACATTTGTATTAATGTATTCTAAACCACCTTTCAAGGTACATGTACATCTATCTAATTTTTAACAATTAATTTAGCTTCAATTTATATACTTAAATAAGTGGACTAACCATTGTGAAATCACTATTATTTAGAGAATTAGAGACAACAAAAGTTCATAACCTCTTTGATCATCATAATATATAAGTGGAGGATGTACTAATCCAATAAAACAATATTGTCATATTTTTAATTTCACT
>CM028688.1:15843284-15877816 GCA_016771965.1 Brassica carinata
TCTAAACCACCTTTCAAGGTACATGTACATCATTCTAATTTTTAACAATTAATTTAGCTTCAATTTATATACTTAAATAAGTGGACTAACCACTGTGAAATCACTATTATTTAGAGAAATAGAGACAACAAAGGTTCATAACCTCTTTGATCATCATAATATATAAGTGGAGGATGCAACTATGCAATAAAACAATATTGTCATATTTTTTTAATTTCACTCAAAATTTGTAGGTTAACCCCTATGAAATATTGAGTTTTTCATTAAATGCCCTATATACTGAATCTTATACTCTTTGGTGTTGTTTAAAAATATTTAACCACATTCTACATTTGTATTAATGTATTCTAAACCACCTTTCAAGGTACATGTACATCATTCTAATTTTTAACAATTAATTTAGCTTCAATTTATATACTTCTTAAATAAGTGGACTAACCACTATGAAATCACTATTATTTAGAAATAGAGACAACAAAGGTTCATAACCTCTTTGATCATCATAATATATAAGTGGAGGATGCAACTATGCAATAAAACAATATTGTCATATTTTTTAATTTCACTCAAAATTTGTAGGTTAACCTATGAAATATTGAGTTTTTCATTAAATGCCTATATATTGAATCTTATACTTTTGGTGTTGTTTAAAAATATTTAACCACATTCTACATTTGTATTAATGTATTCTAAACCACCTTTCAAGGTACATGTACATCATTCTAATTTTTAACAATTAATTTAGCTTCAATTTATATACTTCTTAAATAAGTGGACTAACCACTGTGAATTCACTATTATTTAGAGAAATAGAGACAACAAAGGTTCATAACCTCTTTGATCATCATAATATATAAGTGGAGGATGCAACTATCCAATAAAACAATATTGTCATATTTTTTTAATTTCACTCAAAATTTGTAGGTCCCTATGAAATATTGAGTTTTTCATTAAATGCCCTATATATTGAATCTTATACTCTTTGGTGTTGTTTAAAAATATTTAACCACATTCTACATTTTTATTAATGTATTCTAAACCACCTTTCAAGGTACATGTACATCTTTCTAATTTTTAACAATTAATTTAGCTTCAATTTATATACTTGAAATAAGTGGACTAACCCTTTGTGAAATCACTATTATTTAGAAATAGAGACAACAAAGGTTCATAACCTCTTTGATCATCATAATATATAAGTGGAGGGTACATTCTACATTTGTATTAATGTATTCTAAACCACCTTTCAAGGTACATGTACATCATTCTAATTTTTAACAATTAATTTAGCTTCAATTTATATACTTCTTAAATAAGTGGACTAACCACTGTGAAATCACTATTATTTAGAGAAATAGAGACAACAAAGGTTCATAACCTCTTTGATCATCATAATATATAAGTGGAGGGTACATTCTACATTTGTATTAATGTATTCTAAACCACCTTTCAAGGTACATGTACATCATTCTAATTTTTAACAATTAATTTAGCTTCAATTTATATACTTCTTAAATAAGTGGACTAACCACTGTGAAATCACTATTATTTAGAAATAGAGACAACAAAGGTTCATAACCTCTTTGATCATCATAATATATATGTGGAGGATGCAACTATCCAATAAAACAATATTGTCATATTTTTTTAATTTCACTCAAAATTTGTAGGTTAACCCCTATGAAATATTGAGTTTTTCATTAAATGCCCTATATATTGAATCTTATACTCTTTGGTGTTGTTTAAAAATATTTAACCACATTCTACATTTGTATTAATGTATTCTAAACCACCTTTCAAGGTACATGTACATCATTCTAATTTTTAACAATTAATTTAGCTTCAATTTATATACTTCTTAAATAAGTGGACTAACCACTGTGAAATCACTATTATTTAGAAATAGAGACAACAAAGGTTCATAACCTCTTTGATCATCATAATATATAAGTGGAGGATGCAACTATGCAATAAAACAATATTGTCATACTTTTTAATTTCACTCAAAATTTGTAGGTTAACCCCTATGAAATATTGAGTTTTTCATTAAATGCCCTATATATTGAATCTTATACTCTTTGGTGTTGTTTAAAAATATTTAACCACATTCTACATTTTTATTAATGTATTCTAAACCACCTTTCAAGGTACATGTACATCATTCTAATTTTTAACAATTAATTTAGCTTCAATTTATATACTTCTGAAATAAGTGGACTAACCACTGTGAAATCACTATTATTTAGAGAAATAGAGACAACAAAAGTTCATAACCTCTTTGATCATCATAATATATAAGTGGAGGGTACATTCTACATTTGTATTAATGTATTCTAAACCACCTTTCAAGGTACATGTACATCATTCTAATTTTTAACATTTAATTTAGCTTCAATTTATATACTTCTTAAATAAGTGGACTAACCACCGTGAAATCGCTATTATTTAGAGAAATAGAGACAACAAAGGTTCATAACCTCTTTGATCATCATAATATATAAGTGGAGGATGCAACTATCAATAAAACAATATTGTCATACTTTTTTAATTTCACTCAAAATTTGTAGGTTAACCCCTATGAAATATTGAGTTTTTCATTAAATGCCCTATATATTGAATCTTATACTCTTTGGTGTTGTTTAAAAATATTTAACCACATTCTACATTTGTATTAATGTATTCTAAACCACCTTTCAAGGTACATGTACATCATTCTAATTTTTAACAATTAATTTAGCTTCATTTATATACTTCAAATAAGTGGACTAACCACTTTGTGAAATCACTATTATTTAGGAAATAGAGACAACAAAGGTTCATAACCTCTTTGATCATCATAATATATATGTGGAGGATGCAACTATGCAATAAAACAATATTGTCATATTTTTTTAATTTCACTCAAAATTTGTAGGTTAACCCCTATGAAATATTGAGTTTTTCATTAAATGCCTATATATTGAATCTTATACTCTTTGGTGTTGTTTAAAAATATTTAACCACATTCTACATTTGTATTAATGTATTCTAAACCACCTTTCAAGGTACATGTACATCTTTCTAATTTTTAACAATTAATTTAGCTTCAATTTATATACTTCTGAAATAAGTGGACTAACCACTATGAAATCACTATTATTTAGAGAAATAGAGACAACAAAGGTTCATAACCTCTTTGATCATCATAATATATAAGTGGAGGATGCAACTATGCAATAAAACAATATTGTCATATTTTTTTAATTTCACTCAAAATTTGTAGGTTAACCCCTATGAAATATTGAGTTTTTCATTAAATGCCCTATATATTGAATCTTATACTCTTTGGTGTTGTTTAAAAATATTTAACCACATTCTACATTTGTATTAATGTATTCTAAACCACCTTTCAAGGTACATGTACATCATTCTAATTTTTAACAATTAATTTAGCTTCAATTTATATACTTCTTAAATAAGTGGACTAACCACTGTGAAATCACTATTATTTAGAGAAATAGAGACAACAAAGGTTCATAACCTCTTTGATCATCATAATATATAAGTGGAGGATGCAACTATGCAATAAAACAATATTGTCATACTATTTTAATTTCACTCAAAATTTGTAGGTTAACCCCTATGAAATATTGAGTTTTTCATTAAATGCCCTATATTTTGAATCTTATACTCTTTGGTGCTGTTTAAAAATATTTAACCACATTCTACATTTGTATTAATGTATTCTAAACCACCTTTCAAGGTACATGTACATCATTCTAATTTTTAACAATTAATTTAGCTTCAATTTATATACTTCTGAAATAAGTGGACTAACCACTGTGAAATCACTATTATTTAGAGAAATAGAGACAACAAAAGTTCATAACCTCTTTGATCATCATAATATATAAGTGGAGGGTACATTCTACATTTGTATTAATGTATTCTAAACCACCTTTCAAGGTACATGTACATCATTCTAATTTTTAACAATTAATTTAGCTTCAATTTATATACTTCTTAAATAAGTGGACTAACCAGTGAAATCACTATTATTTAGAAATAGAGACAACAAAGGTTCATAACCTCTTTGATCATCATAATATATATAAGTGGAGGTACATTCTACATTTGTATTAATGTATTCTAAACCACCTTTCAAGGTACATGTACATCATTCTAATTTTTAACAATTAATTTAGCTTCAATTTATATACTTCTAAATAAGTGGACTAACCACTGTGAAATCACTATTATTTAGAGAAATAGAGACAACAAAGGTTCATAACCTCTTTGATCATCATAATATATAAGTGGAGGATGCAACTATGCAATAAAACAATATTGTCATATTTTTTTAATTTCACTCAAAATTTGTAGGTTAACCCCTATGAAATATTGAGTTTTTCATTAAATGCCCTATATATTGAATCTTATACTCTTTGGTGTTGTTTAAAAATATTTAACCACATTCTACATTTGTATTAATGTATTCTAAACCACCTTTCAAGGTACATGTACATCATTCTAATTTTTAACAATTAATTTAGCTTCAATTTATATACTTCTTAAATAAGTGGACTAACCACTGTGAAATCACTATTATTTAGAGAAATAGAGACAACAAAGGTTCATAACCTCTTTGATCATCATAATATATAAGTGGAGGATGCAACTATCCAATAAAACAATATTGTCATATTTTTTTAATTTCACTCAAAATTTGTAGGTCCCTATGAAATATTGAGTTTTTCATTAAATGCCCTATATATTGAATCTTATACTCTTTGGTGTTGTTTAAAAATATTTAACCACATTCTACATTTTTATTAATGTATTCTAAACCACCTTTCAAGGTACATGTACATCATTCTAATTTTTAACAATTAATTTAGCTTCAATTTATATACTTCTGAAATAAGTGGACTAACCACTGTGAAATCACTATTATTTAGAGAAATAGAGACAACAAAAGTTCATAACCTCTTTGATCATCATAATATATAAGTGGAGGGTACATTCTACATTTGTATTAATGTATTCTAAACCACCTTTCAAGGTACATGTACATCATTCTAATTTTTAACATTTAATTTAGCTTCAATTTATATACTTCTTAAATAAGTGGACTAACCAGTGTGAAATCACTATTATTTAGGGAAATAGAGACAACAAAGGTTCATAACCTCTTTGATCATCATAATATATAAGTGGAGGATGCAACTATGCAATAAAACAATATTGTCATATTTTTTTAATTTCACTCAAAATTTGTAGGTTAACCCCTATGAAATATTGAGTTTTTCATTAAATGCCCTATATATTGAATCTTATACTCTTTGGTGTTGTTTAAAAATATTTAACCACATTCTACATTTGTATTAATGTATTCTAAACCACCTTTCAAGGTACATGTACATCATTCTAATTTTTAACAATTAATTTAGCTTCAATTTATATACTTAAATAAGTGGACTAACCACTGTGAAATCACTATTATTTAGAAATAGAGACAACAAAGGTTCATAACCTCTTTGATCATCATAATATATAAGTGGAGGTACATTCTACATTTGTATTAATGTATTCTAAACCACCTTTCAAGGTACATGTACATCATTCTAATTTTTAACAATTAATTTAGCTTCAATTTATATATTCTTAAATAAGTGGACTAACCACTATGAAATCACTATTATTTAGAGAAATAGAGACAACAAAGGTTCATAACCTCTTTGATCATCATAATATATATGTGGAGGATGCAACTATCCAATAAAACAATATTGTCATATTTTTTTAATTTCACTCAAAATTTGTAGGTTAACCCCTACGAAAATATTGAGTTTTTCATTAAATGCCCTATATATTGAATCTTATACTCTTTGGTGTTGTTTAAAAATATTTAACCACATTCTACATTTGTATTAATGTATTCTAAACCACCTTTCAAGGTACATGTACATCATTCTAATTTTTAACAATTAATTTAGCTTCAATTTATATACTTCTTAAATAAGTGGACTAACCACTTGAAATCACTATTATTTAGGAAATAGAGACAACAAAGGTTCATAACCTCTTTGATCATCATAATATATAAGTGGAGGATGCAACTATGCAATAAAACAATATTGTCATACTTTTTAATTTCACTCAAAATTTGTAGGTTAACCCCATGAAATATTGAGTTTTTCATTAAATGCCCTATATATTGAATCTTATACTCTTTGGTGTTGTTTAAAAATATTTAACCACATTCTACATTTTTATTAATGTATTCTAAACCACCTATCAAGGTACATGTACATCATTCTAATTTTTAACAATTAATTTAGCTTCAATTTATATACTTCTGAAATAAGTGGACTAACCAATCGTGAAATCACTATTATTTAGAAATAGAGACAACAAAGTTCATAACCTCTTTGATCATCATAATATATAAGTGGAGGGTACATTCTACATTTGTATTAATGTATTCTAAACCACCTATCAAGGTACATGTACATCATTCTAATTTTTAACATTTAATTTAGCTTCAATTTATATACTTCTTAAATAAGTGGACTAACCCTTTGTGAAATCACTATTATTTAGAGAAATAGAGACAACAAAGGTTCATAACCTCTTTGATCATCATAATATATATGTGGAGGCTGCAACTATCCAATAAAATAATATTGTCATATTTTTTTAATTTCACTCAAAATTTGTAGGTTAACCCCTACGAAAATATTGAGTTTTTCATTAAATGCCCTATATACTGAATCTTATACTCTTTGGTGTTGTTTAAAAATATTTAACCACATTCTACATTTGTATTAATGTATTCTAAACCACCTTTCAAGGTACATGTACATCATTCTAATTTTTAACAATTAATTTAGCTTCAATTTATATACTTCTTAAATAAGTGGACTAACCACTGTGAAATCACTATTATTTAGAGAAATAGAGACAACAAAGGTTCATAACCTCTTTGATCATCATAATATATAAGTGGAGGATGCAACTATGCAATAAAACAATATTGTCATATTTTTTTAATTTCACTCAAAATTTGTAGGTTAACCCCTATGAAATATTGAGTTTTTCATTAAATGCCCTATATATTGAATCTTATACTCTTTGGTGTTGTTTAAAAATATTTAACCACATTCTACATTTGTATTAATGTATTCTAAACCACCTTTCAAGGTACATGTACATCATTCTAATTTTTAACAATTAATTTAGCTTCAATTTATATACTTCTTAAATAAGTGGACTAACCATCGTGAAATCACTATTATTTAGAAATAGAGACAACAAGGTTCATAACCTCTTTGATCATCATAATATATAAGTGGAGGATGCAACTATCAATAAAACAATATTGTCATATTTTTTTTAATTTCACTCAAAATTTGTAGGTCCCTATGAAATATTGAGTTTTTCATTAAATGCCCTATATATTGAATCTTATACTCTTTGGTGTTGTTTAAAAATATTTAACCACATTCTACATTTTTATTAATGTATTCTAAACCACCTTTCAAGGTACATGTACATCATTCTAATTTTTAACAATTAATTTAGCTTCAATTTATATACTTATGAAATAAGTGGACTAACCACTGTGAAATCACTATTATTTAGAGAAATAGAGACAACAAAGGTTCATAACCTCTTTGATCATCATAATATATAAGTGGAGGGTACATTCTACATTTGTATTAATGTATTCTAAACCACCTTTCAAGGTACATGTATATCATTCTAATTTTTAACAGTTAATTTAGCTTCAATTTATATACTTCTTAAATAATTGGACTAACCACTGTGAAATCACTATTATTTAGAGAAATAGAGACAACAAAGGTTCATAACCTCTTTAATCATCATAATATAAAAGTGGAGGATGCAACTATGCAATAAAACAATTTGTCATATTTTTTTAATTTCACTCAAAATTTGTAGGTTAACCCCTACGAAAATATTGAGTTTTTCATTAAATGCCCTATATACTGAATCTTATACTCTTTGGTGTTGTTTAAAAATATTTAACCACATTCTACATTTGTATTAATGTATTCTAAACCACCTTTCAAGGTACATGTACATCATTCTAATTTTTAACAATTAATTTAGCTTCAATTTATATACTTCTGAAATAAGTGGACTAACCACTGTGAAATCACTATTATTTAGAGAAATAGAGACAACAAAGGTTCATAACCTCTTTGATCATCATAATATATAAGTGGAGGGTACATTCTACATTTGTATTAATGTATTCTAAACCACCTTTCAAGGTACATGTACATCATTCTAATTTTTAACAATTAATTTAGCTTCAATTTATATACTTAAATAAGTGGACTAACCACTGTGAAATCGCTATTATTTAGAGAAATAGAGACAACAAAGGTTCATAACCTCTTTGATCATCATAATATATATGTGGAGGATGCAACTATCCAATAAAACAATATTGTCATATTTTTTTAATTTCACTCAAAATTTGTAGGTTAACCCCTACGAAAATATTGAGTTTTTCATTAAATGCCCTATATATTGAATCTTATACTCTTTGGTGTTGTTTAAAAATATTTAACCACATTCTACATTTGTATTAATGTATTCTAAACCACCTTTCAAGGTACATGTACATCATTCTAATTTTTAACAATTAATTTAGCTTCAATTTATATACTTCTTAAATAAGTGGACTAACCACTGTGAAATCACTATTATTTAGGGAAATAGAGACAACAAAGGTTCATAACCTCTTTGATCATCATAATATATAAGTGGAGGATGCAACTATGCAATAAAACAATATTGTCATACTTTATTAATTTCACTCAAAATTTGTAGGTTAACCCCTATGAAATATTGAGTTTTTCATTAAATGCCCTATATATTGAATCTTATACTCTTTGGTGTTGTTTAAAAATATTTAACCACATTCTACATTTTTATTAATGTATTCTAAACCACCTATCAAGGTACATGTACATCATTCTAATTTTTAACAATTAATTTAGCTTCAATTTATATACTTAAATAAGTGGACTAACCTTTGTGAAATCACTATTATTTAGAAATAGAGACAACAAAAGTTCATAACCTCTTTGATCATCATAATATATAAGTGGAGGTACATTCTACATTTGTATTAATGTATTCTAAACCACCTTTCAAGGTACACTTATATCATTCTAATTTTTAACATTTAATTTAGCTTCAATTTATATACTTTAAATAAGTGGACTAACCACTGTGGAAATCACTATTATTTAGAAATAGAGACAACAAGGTTCATAACCTCTTTGATCATCATAATATATAAGTGGAGGATGCAACTATGCAATAAAACAATATTGTCATATTTTTTAATTTCACTCAAAATTTGTAGGTTAACCCACATGAAATATTGAGTTTTTCATTAAATGCCCTATATTTTGAATCTTATACTCTTTGGTGCTGTTTAAAAATATTTAACCACATTCTACATTTGTATTAATGTATTCTAAACCACCTTTCAAGGTACATGTACATCATTCTAATTTTTAACAATTAATTTAGCTTCAATTTATATACTTCTTAAATAAGTGGACTAACCCTTTGTGAAATCACTATTATTTAGAAATAGAGACAACAAAGGTTCATAACCTCTTTGATCATCATAATATATAAGTGGAGGATGCAACTATGCAATAAAACAATATTGTCATACTTTTTAATTTCACTCAAAATTTGTAGGTTAACCCATGAAATATTGAGTTTTTCATTAAATGCCCTATATTTTGAATCTTATACTCTTTGGTGTTGTTTAAAAATATTTAACCACATTCTACATTTGTATTAATGTATTCTAAACCACCTTTCAAGGTACATGTACATCATTCTAATTTTTAACAATTAATTTAGCTTCAATTTATATACTTCTTAAATAAGTGGACTAACCACTGTGAAATCACTATTATTTAGAAATAGAGACAACAAAGGTTCATAACCTCTTTGATCATCATAATATATAAGTGGAGGATGCAACTATGCAATAAAACAATATTGTCATATTTTTTAATTTCACTCAAAATTTGTAGGTTAACCCCATGAAATATTGAGTTTTTCATTAAATGCCCTATATATTGAATCTTATACTCTTTGGTGTTGTTTAAAAATATTTAACCACATTCTACATTTGTATTAATGTATTCTAAACCACCTTTCAAGGTACATGTACATCATTCTAATTTTTAACAATTAATTTAGCTTCAATTTATATACTTAGAAATAAGTGGACTAACCCTTTGTGAAATCACTATTATTTAGAGAAATAGAGACAACAAAGTTCATAACCTCTTTGATCATCATAATATATAAGTGGAGGTACATTCTACATTTGTATTAATGTATTCTAAACCACCTTTCAAGGTACATGTACATCATTCTAATTTTTAACAATTAATTTAGCTTCAATTTATATACTTCTTAAATAAGTGGACTAACCACTGTGAAATCACTATTATTTAGAGAAATAGAGACAACAAAGGTTCATAACCTCTTTGATCATCATAATATATAAGTGGAGGATGCAACTATGCAATAAAACAATATTGTCATATTTTTTTAATTTCACTCAAAATTTGTAGGTTAACCCCTACGAAAATATTGAGTTTTTCATTAAATGCCCTATATACTGAATCTTATACTCTTTGGTGTTGTTTAAAAATATTTAACCACATTCTACATTTGTATTAATGTATTCTAAACCACCTTCAAGGTACATGTACATCATTCTAATTTTTAACAATTAATTTAGCTTCAATTTATATACTTCTGAAATAAGTGGACTAACCACTGTGAAATCACTATTATTTAGAGAAATAGAGACAACAAAGGTTCATAACCTCTTTGATCATCATAATATATAAGTGGAGGGTACATTCTACATTTGTATTAATGTATTCTAAACCACCTTTCAAGGTACATGTACATCATTCTAATTTTTAACAATTAATTTAGCTTCAATTTATATACTTCTTAAATAAGTGGACTAACCCTTTGTGAAATCACTATTATTTAGAGAAATAGAGACAACAAAGGTTCATAACCTCTTTGATCATCATAATATATATGTGGAGGATGCAACTATCCAATAAAACAATATTGTCATATTTTTTTAATTTCACTCAAAATTTGTAGGTTAACCCCTACGAAAATATTGAGTTTTTCATTAAATGCCCTATATATTGAATCTTATACTCTTTGGTGTTGTTTAAAAATATTTAACCACATTCTACATTTGTATTAATGTATTCTAAACCACCTTTCAAGGTACATTTACATCATTCTAATTTTTAACAATTAATTTAGCTTCAATTTATATACTTCTTAAATAAGTGGACTAACCACTGTGAAATCACTATTATTTAGAGAAATAGAGACAACAAAGGTTCATAACCTCTTTGATCATCATAATATATAAGTGGAGGATGCAACTATGCAATAAAACAATATTGTCATACTATTTTAATTTCACTCAAAATTTGTAGGTTAACCCCTATGAAATATTGAGTTTTTCATTAAATGCCCTATATATTGAATCTTATACTCTTTGGTGTTGTTTAAAAATATTTAACCACATTCTACATTTTTATTAATGTATTCTAAACCACCTTTCAAGGTACATGTACATCATTTTAATTTTTAACAATTAATTTAGCTTCAATTTATATACTTCTGAAATAAGTGGACTAACCACTGTGAAATCACTATTATTTAGAGAAATAGAGACAACAAAGGTTCATAACCTCTTTGATCATCATAATATATATGTGGAGGATGCAACTATGCAATAAAACAATATTGTCATATTTTTTTAATTTCACTCAAAATTTGTAGGTTAACCCCTATGAAATATTGAGTTTTTCATTAAATGCCCTATATATTGAATCTTATACTCTTTGGTGTTGATTAAAAATATTTAACCACATTCTACATTTGTATTAATATATTCTAAACCACCTTTCAAGGTACATGTACATCATTCTAATTTTTAACAATTAATTTAGCTTCAATTTATATACTTCTGAAATAAGTGGACTAACCACTGTGAAATCACTATTATTTAGAGAAATAGAGACAACAAAAGTTCATAACCTCTTTGATCATCATAATATATAAGTGGAGGGTACATTCTACATTTGTATTAATGTATTCTAAACCACCTTTCAAGGTACATGTACATCATTCTAATTTTTAACATTTAATTTAGCTTCAATTTATATACTTCTTAAATAAGTGGACTAACCAGTGTGAAATCACTATTATTTAGGGAAATAGAGACAACAAAGGTTCATAACCTCTTTGATCATCATAATATATAATTGGAGGATGCAACTATGCAATAAAACAATATTGTCATATTTTTTTAATTTCACTCAAAATTTGTAGGTTAACCCCTACGAAAATATTGAGTTTTTCATTAAATGCCCTATATATTGAATCTTATACTCTTTGGTGTTGTTTAAAAATATTTAACCACATTCTACATTTGTATTAATGTATTCTAAACCACCTTTCAAGGTACATGTACATCATTCTAATTTTTAACAATTAATTTAGCTTCAATTTATATACTTAAATAAGTGGACTAACCACTGAAATCACTATTATTTAGAAATAGAGACAACAAGGTTCATAACCTCTTTGATCATCATAATATATAAGTGGAGGATGCAACTATGCAATAAAACAATATTGTCATACTTTTTTAATTTCACTCAAAATTTGTAGGTTAACCCCTATGAAATATTGAGTTTTTCATTAAATGCCCTATATTTTGAATCTTATACTCTTTGGTGCTGTTTAAAAATATTTAACCACATTCTACATTTGTATTAATGTATTCTAAACCACCTTTCAAGGTACATGTACATCATTCTAATTTTTAACAATTAATTTAGCTTCAATTTATATACTTAAATAAGTGGACTAACCTTTGTGAAATCACTATTATTTAGAGAATAGAGACAACAAGGTTCATAACCTCTTTGATCATCATAATATATAAGTGGAGGATGCAACTATGCAATAAAACAATATTGTCATATTTTTTAATTTCACTCAAAATTTGTAGGTTAACCCTATGAAAATATTGAGTTTTTCATTAAATGCCTATATATTGAATCTTATACTCTTTGGTGTTGTTTAAAAATATTTAACCACATTCTACATTTTTATTAATGTATTCTAAACCACCTTTCAAGGTACATGTACATCATTCTAATTTTTACAAATTAATTTAGTTTAAATTCATATATTGCTTAAATAAGTGGACTAACCATTGTGAAATCACTATTATTTAGGGAAATAGAGACAACAAAGGTTCATAACCTCTTTGATCATCATAATATATAATTGGAGGATGCAACTATGCAATAAAACAATATTGTCATATTTTTTTAATTTCACTCAAAATTTGTAGGTTAACCCCTACGAAAATATTGAGTTTTTCATTAAATGTCCTATATACTGAATCTTATACTCTTAGGTGTTGTATAAAAATATTTAACCACATTCTACATTTGTATTAATGTATTCTAAACCACCTTTCAAGGTACATGTACATCATTCTAATTTTTAACAGTTAATTTAGCTTCAATTTATATACTTCTTAAATAAGTGGACTAACCACTGTGAAATCACTATTATTTAGAGAAATAGAGACAACAAAGGTTCATAACCTCTTTGATCATCATAATATATATGTGGAGGATGCAACTATGCAATAAAACAATATTGTCATATTTTTTTAATTTCACTCAAAATGTGTAGGTTAACCCCTATGAAATATTGAGTTTTTCATTAAATGCCCTATATATTGAATCTTATACTCTTTGGTGTTGTTTAAAAATATTTAACCACATTCTATATTTGTATTAATGTATTCTAAACCACCTTTCAAGGTACATGTACATCATTCTAATTTTTAACAATTAATTTAGCTTCAATTTATATACTTCTGAAATAAGTGGACTAACCACTGTGAAATCACTATTATTTAGAGAAATAGAGACAACAAAGGTTCATAACCTCTTTGATCATCATAATATATAAGTGGAGGATGCAACTATGCAATAAAACAATATTGTCATATTTTTTTAATTTCACTCAAAATTTGTAGGTTAACCCCTATGAAATATTGAGTTTTTCATTAAATGCCCTATATATTGAATCTTATACTCTTTGGTGTTGTTTAAAAATATTTAACCACATTCTACATTTGTATTAATGTATTCTAAACCACCTTTCAAGGTACATGTACATCATTCTAATTTTTAACAATTAATTTAGCTTCAATTTATATACTTCTTAAATAAGTGGACTAACCACTGTGAAATCACTATTATTTAGAGGGAAATAGAGACAACAAAGGTTCATAACCTCTTTGATCATCATAATATATAAGTGGAGGATGCAACTATCCAATAAAACAATATTGTCATATTTTTTAATTTCACTCAAAATTTGTAGGTTAACCCACATGAAATATTGAGTTTTTCATTAAATGCCCTATATATTGAATCTTATACTCTTTGGTGTTGTTTAAAAATATTTAACCACATTCTACATTTTTATTAATGTATTCTAAACCACCTATCAAGGTACATGTACATCATTCTAATTTTTAACAATTAATTTAGCTTCAATTTATATACTTCTTAAATAAGTGGACTAACCACTGTGAAATCACTATTATTTAGAGAAATAGAGACAACAAAGGTTCATAACCTCTTTGATCATCATAATATATAAGTGGAGGATGCAACTATGCAATAAAACAATTTGTCATATTTTTTTAATTTCACTCAAAATTTGTAGGTTAACCCCTACGAAAATATTGAGTTTTTCATTAAATGCCCTATATACTGAATCTTATACTCTTTGGTGTTGTTTAAAAATATTTAACCACATTCTACATTTGTATTAATGTATTCTAAACCACCTTCAAGGTACATGTACATCATTCTAATTTTTAACATTTAATTTAGCTTCAATTTATATACTTCTGAAATAAGTGGACTAACCATCGTGAAATCACTATTATTTAGAGAAATAGAGACAACAAAGGTTCATAACCTCTTTGATCATCATAATATATAAGTGGAGGTACATTCTACATTTGTATTAATGTATTCTAAACCACCTTTCAAGGTACATGTACATCATTCTAATTTTTAACAATTAATTTAGCTTCAATTTATATACTTCTTAAATAAGTGGACTAACCACTGTGAAATCGCTATTATTTAGAGAAATAGAGACAACAAAGGTTCATAACCTCTTTGATCATCATAATATATATGTGGAGGATGCAACTATCCAATAAAACAATATTGTCATATTTTTTAATTTCACTCAAAATTTGTAGGTTAACCCTATGAAATATTGAGTTTTTCATTAAATGCCCTATATATTGAATCTTATACTCTTTGGTGTTGTTTAAAAATATTTAACCACATTCTACATTTGTATTAATGTATTCTAAACCACCTTCAAGGTACATGTACATCATTCTAATTTTTAACAATTAATTTAGCTTCAATTTATATACTTCTTAAATAAGTGGACTAACCACTGTGAAATCACTATTATTTAGGGAAATAGAGACAACAAAGGTTCATAACCTCTTTCATCATCATAATATATAAGTGGAGGATGCAACTATGCAATAAAACAATATTGTCATACTTTATTAATTTCACTCAAAATTTGTAGGTTAACCCCTATGAAATATTGAGTTTTTCATTAAATGCCCTATATATTGAATCTTATACTCTTTGGTGTTGTTTAAAAATATTTAATCACATTCTACATTTTTATTAATGTATTCTAAACCACCTATCAAGGTACATGTACATCATTCTAATTTTTAACAATTAATTTAGCTTCAATTTATATACTTCTGAAATAAGTGGACTAACCACTGTGAAATCACTATTATTTAGAGAAATAGAGACAACAAAAGTTCATAACCTCTTTGATCATCATAATATATAAGTGGAGGGTACATTCTACATTTGTATTAATGTATTCTAAACCACCTATCAAGGTACATGTACATCATTCTAATTTTTAACATTTAATTTAGCTTCAATTTATATACTTCTTAAATAAGTGGACTAACCACTGTGAAATCGCTATTATTTAGAGAAATAGAGACAACAAAGGTTCATAACCTCTTTGATCATCATAATATATATGTGGAGGCTGCAACTATCCAATAAAACAATATTGTCATATTTTTTTAATTTCACTCAAAATTTGTAGGTTAACCCCTACGAAAATATTGAGTTTTTCATTAAATGCCCTATATACTGAATCTTATACTCTTTGGTGTTGTTTAAAAATATTTAACCACATTCTACATTTGTATTAATGTATTCTAAACCACCTTTCAAGGTACATGTACATCATTCTAATTTTTAACAATTAATTTAGCTTCAATTTATATACTTCGAAATAAGTGGACTAACCTTTGTGAAATCACTATTATTTAGAAATAGAGACAACAAAGGTTCATAACCTCTTTGATCATCATAATATATAAGTGGAGGTACATTCTACATTTGTATTAATGTATTCTAAACCACCTTTCAAGGTACATGTACATCATTCTAATTTTTAACAATTAATTTAGCTTCAATTTATATACTTCTTAAATAAGTGGACTAACCACTGTGAAATCACTATTATTTAGAGAAATAGAGACAACAAAGGTTCATAACCTCTTTGATCATCATAATATATAAGTGGAGGGTACATTCTACATTTGTATTAATATATTCTAAACCACCTTTCAAGGTACATGTACATCATTCTAATTTTTAACAATTAATTTAGCTTCAATTTATATACTTCTTAAATAAGTGGACTAACCACTGTGAAATCGCTATTATTTAGAGAAATAGAGACAACAAAGGTTCATAACCTCTTTGATCATCATAATATATATGTGGAGGATGCAACTATCCAATAAAACAATATTGTCATATTTTTTTAATTTCACTCAAAATTTGTAGGTTAACCCATACGAAAATATTGAGTTTTTCATTAAATGCCCTATATATTGAATCTTATACTCTTTGGTGTTGTTTAAAAATATTTAACCACATTCTACATTTGTATTAATGTATTCTAAACCACCTTTCAAGGTACATGTACATCATTCTAATTTTTAACAATTAATTTAGCTTCAATTTATATACTTTTAAATAAGTGGACTAACCATGTGAAATCACTATTATTTAGGAAATAGAGACAACAAGGTTCATAACCTCTTTGATCATCATAATATATGTGGAGGATGCAACTATGCAATAAAACAATATTGTCATACTTTATTAATTTCACTCAAAATTTGTAGGTTAACCCTATGAAATATTGAGTTTTTCATTAAATGCCCTATATATTGAATCTTATACTCTTTGGTGTTGTTTAAAAATATTTAACCATTCTACATTTTTATTAATGTATTCTAAACCACCTATCAAGGTACATGTACATCATTCTAATTTTTAACAATTAATTTAGCTTCAATTTATATACTTCGAAATAAGTGGACTAACCTTGTGAAATCACTATTATTTAGAAATAGAGACAACAAAGGTTCATAACCTCTTTGATCATCATAATATATAAGTGGAGGATGCAACTATGCAATAAAACAATATTGTCATATTTTTTAATTTCACTCAAAATGTGTAGGTTAACCCACATGAAATATTGAGTTTTTCATTAAATGCCCTATATATTGAATCTTATACTCTTTGGTGTTGATTAAAAATATTTAACCACATTCTACATTTGTATTAATGTATTCTAAACCACCTTTCAAGGTACATGTACATCATTCTAATTTTTAACAATTAATTTAGCTTCAATTTATATACTTAAATAAGTGGACTAACCACTTTGTGAAATCACTATTATTTAGAAATAGAGACAACAAAAGTTCATAACCTCTTTGATCATCATAATATATAAGTGGAGGTACATTCTACATTTGTATTAATGTATTCTAAACTATCTTTCAAGGTACATGTACATCATTCTAATTTTTAACAATTAATTTAGCTTCAATTTATATACTTAAATAAGTGGACTAACCACTGTGAAATCACTATTATTTAGAAATAGAGACAACAAAGGTTCATAACCTCTTTGATCATCATAATATATATGTGGAGGATGCAACTATCAATAAAACAATATTGTCATATTTTTTAATTTCACTCAAAATTTGTAGGTTAACCCTACGAAAATATTGAGTTTTTCATTAAATGCCCTATATACTGAATCTTATACTCTTTGGTGTTGTTTAAAAATATTTAACCACATTCTACATTTGTATTAATGTATTCTAAACCACCTTTCAAGGTACATGTACATCATTCTAATTTTTAACAATTAATTTAGCTTCAATTTATATACTTAGAAATAAGTGGACTAACCCTTTGTGAAATCACTATTATTTAAGAAATAGAGACAACAAAGGTTCATAACCTCTTTGATCATCATAATATATAAGTGGAGGGTACATTCTACATTTGTATTAATGTATTCTAAACCACCTTTCAAGGTACATGTACATCATTCTAATTTTTAACAATTAATTTAGCTTCAATTTATATACTTAAATAAGTGGACTAACCCTTTGTGAAATCACTATTATTTAGAAATAGAGACAACAAAGGTTCATAACCTCTTTGATCATCATAATATATATGTGGAGGATGCAACTATCAATAAAACAATATTGTCATATTTTTTAATTTCACTCAAAATTTGTAGGTTAACCCTATGAAATATTGAGTTTTTCATTAAATGCCCTATATATTGAATCTTATACTCTTTGGTGTTGTTTAAAAATATTTAACCACATTCTACATTTGTATTAATGTATTCTAAACCACCTTTCAAGGTACATGTACATCATTCTAATTTTTAACAATTAATTTAGCTTCAATTTATATACTTTTAAATAAGTGGACTAACCACTGTGAAATCACTATTATTTAGGGAAATAGAGACAACAAAGGTTCATAACCTCTTTGATCATCATAATATATAAGTGGAGGATGCAACTATGCAATAAAACAATATTGTCATACTTTATTAATTTCACTCAAAATTTGTAGGTTAACCCCTATGAAATATTGAGTTTTTCATTAAATGCCCTATATATTGAATCTTATACTCTTTGGTGTTGTTTAAAAATATTTAACCACATTCTACATTTTTATTAATGTATTCTAAACCACCTATCAAGGTACATGTACATCATTCTAATTTTTAACAATTAATTTAGCTTCAATTTATATACTTAAATAAGTGGACTAACCACTTTGTGAAATCACTATTATTTAGAGAAATAGAGACAACAAAGGTTCATAACCTCTTTGATCATCATAATATATAAGTGGAGGATGCAACTATGCAATAAAACAATATTGTCATATTTTTTAATTTCACTCAAAATGTGTAGGTTAACCCTATGAAATATTGAGTTTTTCATTAAATGCCTATATATTGAATCTTATACTCTTTGGTGTTGATTAAAATATTTAACCACATTCTACATTTGTATTAATGTATTCTAAACCACCTTTCAAGGTACATGTACATCATTCTAATTTTTAACAATTAATTTAGCTTCAATTTATATACTTAGAAATAAGTGGACTAACCACTGTGAAATCACTATTATTTAGAAATAGAGACAACAAAGGTTCATAACCTCTTTGATCATCATAATATATAAGTGGAGGTACATTCTACATTTTTATTAATGTATTCTAAACTATATTTCAAGGTACATTTATATCATTCTAATTTTTAACATTTAATTTAGCTTCAATTTATATACTTCTTAAATAAGTGGACTAACCATTGTGAAATCACTATTATTTAGGAAATAGAGACAACAAAGGTTCATAACCTCTTTGATCATCATAATATATATGTGGAGGCTGCAACTATCCAATAAAACAATATTGTCATATTTTTTTAATTTCACTCAAAATTTGTAGGTTAACCCCTACGAAAATATTGAGTTTTTCATTAAATGCCCTATATATTGAATCTTATACTCTTTGGTGTTGTTTAAAAATATTTAACCACATTCTACATTTGTATTAATGTATTCTAAACCACCTTTCAAGGTACATGTACATCATTCTAATTTTTAACAATTAATTTAGCTTCAATTTATATACTTAAATAAGTGGACTAACCACTTTGTGAAATCACTATTATTTAGGGAAATAGAGACAACAAAGGTTCATAACCTCTTTGATCATCATAATATATAAGTGGAGGATGCAACTATGCAATAAAACAATATTTTCATACTTTATTAATTTCACTCAAAATTTGTAGGTTAACCCCTATGAAATATTGAGTTTTTCATTAAATGCCCTATATATTGAATCTTATACTCTTTGGTGTTGTTTAAAAATATTTAACCACATTCTACATTTTTATTAATGTATTCTAAACCACCTATCAAGGTACATGTACATCATTCTAATTTTTAACAATTAATTTAGCTTCAATTTATATACTTCTGAAATAAGTGGACTAACCACTGTGAAATCACTATTATTTAGAGAAATAGAGACAACAAAGGTTCATAACCTCTTTGATCATCATAATATATAAGTGGAGGATGCAACTATGCAATAAAACAATATTGTCATATTTTTTTAATTTCACTCAAAATTTGTAGGTTAACCCTATGAAATATTGAGTTTTTCATTAAATGCCCTATATATTGAATCTTATACTCTTTGGTGTTGTTTAAAAATATTTAACCACATTCTACATTTTTATTAATGTATTCTAAACCACCTATCAAGGTACATGTACATCATTCTAATTTTTAACAATTAATTTAGCTTCAATTTATATACTTAAATAAGTGGACTAACCATTGTGAAATCACTATTATTTAGAAATAGAGACAACAAAGGTTCATAACCTCTTTGATCATCATAATATATAAGTGGAGGATGCAACTATGCAATAAAACAATATTGTCATATTTTTTAATTTCACTCAAAATGTGTAGGTTAACCCTATGAAATATTGAGTTTTTCATTAAATGCCTATATATTGAATCTTATACTCTTTGGTGTTGATTAAAAATATTTAACCACATTCTACATTTGTATTAATGTATTCTAAACCACCTTTCAAGGTACATGTACATCATTCTAATTTTTAACAATTAATTTAGCTTCAATTTATATACTTAAATAAGTGGACTAACCACTATGAAATCACTATTATTTAGAAATAGAGACAACAAAGGTTCATAACCTCTTTGATCATCATAATATATAAGTGGAGGGTACATTCTACATTTGTATTAATGTATTCTAAACCACCTTTCAAGGTACATGTACATCATTCTAATTTTTAACATTTAATTTAGCTTCAATTTATATACTTAAATAAGTGGACTAACCACTTTGTGAAATCACTATTATTTAGAGAAATAGAGACAACAAAGGTTCATAACCTCTTTGATCATCATAATATATGTGGAGGCTGCAACTATCCAATAAAACAATATTGTCATATTTTTTTAATTTCACTCAAAATTTGTAGGTTAACCCCTACGAAAATATTGAGTTTTTCATTAAATGCCCTATATACTGAATCTTATACTCTTTGGTGTTGTTTAAAAATATTTAACCACATTCTACATTTGTATTAATGTATTCTAAACCACCTTTCAAGGTACATGTACATCATTCTAATTTTTAACAATTAATTTAGCTTCAATTTATATACTTAAATAAGTGGACTAACCACTATGAAATCACTATTATTTAGGAAATAGAGACAACAAGGTTCATAACCTCTTTGATCATCATAATATATAAGTGGAGGTACATTCTACATTTGTATTAATGTATTCTAAACCACCTTTCAAGGTACATGTACATCATTCTAATTTTTAACAATTAATTTAGCTTCAATTTATATACTTCTTAAATAAGTGGACTAACCTTTGTGAAATCACTATTATTTAGAAATAGAGACAACAAAGGTTCATAACCTCTTTGATCATCATAATATATATGTGGAGGATGCAACTATCAATAAAACAATATTGTCATATTTTTTAATTTCACTCAAAATTTGTAGGTTAACCCCTACGAAAATATTGAGTTTTTCATTAAATGCCCTATATATTGAATCTTATACTCTTTGGTGTTGTTTAAAAATATTTAACCACATTCTACATTTGTATTAATGTATTCTAAACCACCTTTCAAGGTACATGTACATCATTCTAATTTTTAACAATTAATTTAGCTTCAATTTATATACTTTTTAAATAAGTGGACTAACCATTGTGAAATCACTATTATTTAGGGAAATAGAGACAACAAAGGTTCATAACCTCTTTGATCATCATAATATATAAGTGGAGGATGCAACTATGCAATAAAACAATATTGTCATACTTTATTAATTTCACTCAAAATTTGTAGGTTAACCCCTATGAAATATTGAGTTTTTCATTAAATGCCCTATATATTGAATCTTATACTCTTTGGTGTTGTTTAAAAATATTTAACCACATTCTACATTTTTATTAATGTATTCTAAACCACCTATCAAGGTACATGTACATCATTCTAATTTTTAACAATTAATTTAGCTTCAATTTATATACTTCTGAAATAAGTGGACTAACCACTGTGAAATCACTATTATTTAGAGAAATAGAGACAACAAAGGTTCATAACCTCTTTGATCATCATAATATATAAGTGGAGGATGCAACTATGCAATAAAACAATATTGTCATATTTTTTTTAATTTCACTCAAAATGTGTAGGTTAACCCCTATGAAATATTGAGTTTTTCATTAAATGCCCTATATATTGAATCTTATACTCTTTGGTGTTGATTAAAAATATTTAACCACATTCTACATTTGTATTAATGTATTCTAAACCACCTTTCAAGGTACATGTACATCATTCTAATTTTTAACAATTAATTTAGCTTCAATTTATATACTTCTGAAATAAGTGGACTAACCACTGTGAAATCACTATTATTTAGAGAAATAGAGACAACAAAGGTTCATAACCTCTTTGATCATCATAATATATAAGTGGAGGGTACATTCTACATTTGTATTAATGTATTCTAAACCACCTTTCAAGGTACATGTACATCATTCTAATTTTTAACATTTAATTTAGCTTCAATTTATATACTTCTTAAATAAGTGGACTAACCACTGTGAAATCGCTATTATTTAGAGAAATAGAGACAACAAAGGTTCATAACCTCTTTGATCATCATAATATATATGTGGAGGATGCAACTATCCAATAAAACAATATTGTCATATTTTTTTAATTTCACTCAAAATTTGTAGGTTAACCCCTACGAAAATATTGAGTTTTTCATTAAATGCCCTATATACTGAATCTTATACTCTTTGGTGTTGTTTAAAAATATTTAACCACATTCTACATTTGTATTAATGTATTCTAAACCACCTTTCAAGGTACATGTACATCATTCTAATTTTTAACAATTAATTTAGCTTCAATTTATATACTTCTTAAATAAGTAGACTAACCACTGTGAATTCACTATTATTTAGAGAAATAGAGACAACAAAGGTTCATAACCTCTTTGATCATCATAATATATAAGTGGAGGATGCAACTATGCAATAAAACAATATTGTCATACTTTTTTAATTTCACTCAAAATTTGTAGGTTAACCCCTACGAAAATATTGAGTTTTTCGTTAACTGGAGCTTATACTCTTTAGTGTTGTTTAAAAATATTTAACCACTTTCTTAATTTGTAATAATGTATTCTAAACTATCTTTCAAGGTACACTTATATCATTCTAATTTTTACAAATTAATTTAGTTTAAATTCATATATTGCTTAAATAAGTGTACTAAACACTATTAAATAACTATTATCTAAAGAAACGAAGACAACAAAGGTTTTTAATCTCTTTAACCATCATAATATGTAAGTGGAGGATGCAACTATGCAATAAAAAAATATTGTCATATTTTTTAATTTCACTAAAATTTGTAGGTTAACCCCTATGAAATATTGAGTTTTTAGTTAGCTGGAGCTTATCTTGTTTAGTGTTGTTTAAAAATATTTAACAACTTTCTTAAATTGTAATAATGTATTCTAAACTATCTTTCAAGATACACTTATATCATTATAATTTTTACAAATTAATTTAGTTTAAATTCATATACTGCTTAAATAAGTGTACTAAACACTATTAAATAACTATTTTCTAAGGAAACGAAGACAACAAAGGTTTTTAATCTATTTAACCATCATAATATGTAAGTGGAGGATGCAACTATGCAATAAAACAATATTGTCATATTTTTTTAATTTCACTCAAAATTTGTAGGTTAACCCCTACGAAAATATTGAGTTTTTCGTTAACTGGAGCTTATACTGTTTAGTGTTGTTTAAAAATATTTAACCACTTTCTTAAATTGTAATAATGTATTCTAAACTATCTTTCAAGATACACTTATATCATTCTAATTTTTACAAATTAATTTAGCTTAAATTCATATACTGCTTAAATAAGTGTACTAAACTCTATTAAATAACTATTATCTAAGGAAACGAAGACAACAAAGGTTTTTAATCTATTTAACCATCATAATATGTAAGTGGAGGATGCAACTATGCAATAAAACAATATTGTCATATTTTTTTAATTTCACTCAAAATTTGTAGGTTAACCCCTACGAAAATATTGAGTTTTTCGTTAACTGGAGCTTATACTGTTTAGTGTTGTTTAAAAATATTTAACCACTTTCTTAAATTGTAATAATGTATTCTAAACTATCTTTCAAGATACACTTATATCATTCTAATTTTTACAAATTAATTTAGCTTAAATTCATATACTGCTTAAATAAGTGTACTAAACTCTATTAAATAACTATTATCTAAGGAAACGAAGACAACAAAGGTTTTTAATCTATTTAACCATCATAATATGTAACTGGAGGATGCAACTATGCAATAAAACAATATTGTCATATTTTTTTAATTTCACTCAAAATTTGTAGGTTAACCCCTACGAAAATATTGAGTTTTTTGTTATTTGGAGCTTATACTCTTTAGTGTTGTTTAAAAATATTTAACCACTTTCTTAATTTGTAATAATGTATTCTAAACTATATTTCAAGGTACATTTATATCATTCTAATTTTTACAAATTAATTTAGTTTAAATTCATATACTGCTTAAATAAGTGTACTAAACACTATTAAATAACTATTATCTAAAGAAACGAAGACAACAAAGGTTTTTAATCTCTTTAACCATCATAATATGTAAGTGGAGGATGCAACTATGCAATAAAACAATATTGTCATATTTTTTAATTTCACTCAAAATTTGTAGGTTAACCCCTATGAAAATATTGAGTTTTTCGTTAACTGGAGCTTATACTCTTTAGTGTTGTTTAAAAATATTTAACCACTTTCTTAATTTGTAATAATGTATTCTAAACTATCTTTCAAGGTACACTTATATCATTCTAATTTTTACAAATTAATTTAGTTTAAATTCATATATATTGCTTAAATAAGTGCACTAAACACTATTAAATAACTATTATCTAAAAGCGAAGACAACAAAGGTTTTAATCTCTTTAACCATCATAATATGTAAGTAGAGGATGCAACTATGCAATAAAAAATATTGTCATATTTTTTAATTTCACTTAAAATTTGTAGGTTAACCCCTATGAAAATATTGAGTTTTTCGTTATTTGGAGCTTATATTCTTTAGTGTTGTTTAAAAATATTTAACCACTTTCTAAATTTGTAATAATGTATTCTAAACTATCTTTCAAGGTACACTTATATCATTCTTATTTTTACAAATTAATTTATTTTAAATTCATATACTGCTTAAATAAGTGTACTAAACACTATTAAATAACTATTATCTAAAGAAACGAAGACAACAAAGGTTTTTAATCTCTTTAACCATCATAATATGTAAGTGGAGGATGCAACTATGCAATAAAACAATATTGTCATATTTTTTTAATTTCACTCAAAATGTGTAGGTTAACCCCATGAAATATTGAGTTTTTGTTATTTGGAGCTTATACTCTTTAGTGTTGTTTAAAAATATTTAACCACTTTCTTAATTTGTAATAATGTATTCTAAACTATCTTTCAAGGTACACTTATATCATTCTAATTTTTACAAATTAATTTAGTTTAAATTCATATATATTGCTTAAATAAGTGTACTAAACACTATTAAATAACTATTATCTAAAAGCGAAGACAACAAAGGTTTTAATCTCTTTAACCATCATAATATGTAAGTGGAGGATGCAACTATGCAATAAAAAATATTGTCATATTTTTTAATTTCACTCAAAATTTGTAGGTTAACCCTATGAAATATTGAGTTTTTAGTTAACTGGAGCTTATACTCTTTAGTGTTGTTTAAAAATATTTAACCACTTTCTTAATTTGTAATAATGTATTCTAAACTATCTTTCAAGGTACACTTATATCATTCTTATTTTTACAAATTAATTTATTTTAAATTCATATACTGCTTAAATAAGTGTACTAAACACTATTAAATAACTATTATCTAAAGAAACGAAGACAACAAAGGTTTTTAATCTCTTTAACCATCATAATATGTAAGTGGAGGATGCAACTATGCAATAAAACAATATTGTCATATTTTTTAATTTCACTCAAAATATGTAGGTTAACCCCATGAAATATTGAGTTTTTCATTAAATGCCTATATATTGAATCTTATACTCTTTGGTGTTGTTTAAAAATATTTAACCACATTCTACATTTGTATTAATGTATTCTAAACCACCTTTCAAGGTACATGTACATCATTCTAATTTTTAACAATTAATTTAGCTTCAATTTATATACTTCTTAAATAAGTGGACTAACCACTGTGAAATCACTATTATTTAGAGAAATAGAGACAACAAAGGTTCATAACCTCTTTGATCATCATAATATATAAGTGGAGGATGCAACTATGCAATAAAACAATATTGTCATACTTTTTAATTTCACTCAAAATTTGTAGGTTAACCCCTACGAAAATATTGAGTTTTTCATTAAATGCCCTATATATTGAATCTTATACTCTTTGGTGTTGTTTAAAAATATTTAACCACATTCTACATTTGTATTAATGTATTCTAAACCACCTTTCAAGGTACATGTACATCATTCTAATTTTTAACAATTAATTTAGCTTCAATTTATATACTTCTTAAATAAGTGGACTAACCACTGTGAAATCACTATTATTTAGAGAAATAGAGACAACAAAGGTTCATAACCTCTTTGATCATCATAATATATAAGTGGAGGATGCAACTATGCAATAAAACAATATTGTCATACTTTTTAATTTCACTCAAAATTTGTAGGTTAACCCCTACGAAAATATTGAGTTTTATGTTATTTGGAGCTTATACTCTTTAGTGTTGTTTAAAAATATTTAACCACTTTCTTAATTTGTAATAATGTATTCTAAACTATCTTTCAAGGTACACTTATATCATTCTAATTTTTACAAATTAATTTAGTTTAAATTCATATATTGCTTAAATAAGTGTACTAAACACTATTAAATAACTATTATCTAAAAGCGAAGACAACAAAGGTTTTTAATCTCTTTAACCATCATAATATGTAAGTGGAGGATGCAACTATGCAATAAAAAAATATTGTCATATTTTTTTAATTTCACGCAAAATTTGTAGGTTAACCCCTACGAAAATATTGAGTTTTTCGTTAACTGGAGCTTATACTGTTTAGTGTTGTTTAAAAATATTTAACCACTTTCTTAAATTGTAATAATGTATTCTAAACTATCTTTCAAGATACACTTATATCATTCTAATTTTTACAAATTAATTTAGTTTAAATTCATATACTGCTTAAATAAGTGTACTAAACACTATTAAATAACTATTTTCTAAGGAAACGAAGACAACAAAGGTTTTTAATCTATTTAACCATCATAATATGTAAGTGGAGGATGCAACTATGCAATAAAACAATATTGTCATATTTTTTTTAATTTCACTCAAAATTTGTAGGTTAACCCCTATGAAAATATTGAGTTTTTCGTTAACTGGAGCTTATACTCTTTAGTGTTGTTTAAAAATATTTAACCACTTTCTTAAATTGTAATAATGTATTCTAAACTATCTTTCAAGATACACTTATATCATTCTAATTTTTACAAATTAATTTAGTTTAAATTCATATACTGCTTAAATAAGTGTACTAAACACTATTAAATAACTATTATCTAAGGAAACGAAGACAACAAAGGTTTTTAATCTCTTTAACCATCATAATATGTAAGTGGAGGATGCAACTATGCAATAAAACAATATTGTCATATTTTTTTAATTTCACTCAAAATTTGTAGGTTAACCCCTATGAAAATATTGAGTTTTTTGTTATTTGGAGCTTATACTCTTTAGTGTTGTTTAAAAATATTTAACCACTTTCTTAATTTGTAATAATGTATTCTAAACTATATTTCAAGGTACATTTATATCATTCTAATTTTTACAAATTAATTTAGTTTAAATTCATATACTGCTTAAATAAGTGTACTAAACACTATTAAATAACTATTATCTAAAGAAACGAAGACAACAAAGGTTTTAATCTCTTTAACCATCATAATATGAAAGTGGAGGATGCAACTATGCAATAAAACAATATTGTCATATTTTTTAATTTCACTCAAAATTTGTAGGTTAACCCTAGAAAATATTGAGTTTTAAGTTAGCTGGAGCTTATACTCTTTAGTGTTGTTTAAAAATATTTAACCATTTTCTTAAATTGTAATAATGTATTCTAAAATATCTTTCAAGATACACTTATATTATTCTAATTTTTACAAATTAATTTAGTTTAAATTCATATACTGCTTAAATAAGTGTACTAAACACTATTAAATAACTATTATCTAAAGAAACGAAGACAACAAAGGTTTTTAATCTCTTTAACCATCATAATATGTAAGTGGAGGATGCAACTATGCAATAAAACAATATTTTCATATTTTTTTTAATTTCACTCAAAATTTGTAGGTTAACCCCATGAAATATTGAGTTTTTAGTTAGCTGGAGCTAATACTCTTTAGTGTTGTTTAAAAATATTTAACCACTTTCTTAATTTGTAATAATGTATTCTAAACTATCTTTCAAGGTACACTTATATCATTCTAGTTTTTACAAATTAATTTAGTTTAAATTCATATATATTGCTTAAATAAGTGCACTAAACACTATTAAATAACTATTATCTAAAGAAACGAAGACAACAAAGGTTTTTAATCTCTTTAACCATCATAATATGTAAGTAGAGGATGCAACTATGCAATAAAACAATATTGTCATATTTTTTTTAATTTCACTTAAAATTTGTAGGTTAACCCCTATGAAAATATTGAGTTTTTCGTTAACTGGAGCTTATACTCTTTAGGTTAATTTCACTTATATCATTCTAATTTTTACAAATTAATTTAGTTTAAATTCATATATTGCTTAAATAAGTGTACTAAACACTATTAAATAACTATTATCTAAAGAAACGAAGACAACAAAGGTTTTTAATCTCTTTAACCATCGTAATATGTAAGTGGAGGATGCAACTATGCAATAAAAAAATATTGTCATATTTTTTTAATTTCACGCAAAATTTGTAGGTTAACCCTGAAAATATTGAGTTTTAAGTTAACTGGAGCTTATACTGTTTAGTGTTGTTTAAAAATATTTAACCACTTTCTTAAATTGTAATAATGTATTCTAAACTATCTTTCAAGATACACTTATATCATTCTAATTTTTACAAATTAATTTAGTTTAAATTCATATACTGCTTAAATAAGTGTACTAAACACTATTAAATAACTATTTTCTAAGGAAACGAAGACAACAAAGGTTTTTAATCTATTTAACCATCATAATATGTAAGTGGAGGATGCAACTATGCAATAAAACAATATTGTCATATTTTTTTAATTTCACTCAAAATTTGTAGGTTAACCCCTACGAAAATATTGAGTTTTTCGTTAACTGGAGCTTATACTGTTTAGTGTTGTTTAAAAATATTTAACCACTTTCTTAAATTGTAATAATGTATTCTAAACTATCTTTCAAGGTACACTTATATCATTCTAATTTTTACAAATTAATTTAGTTTAAATTCATATATTGCTTAAATAAGTGTACAAAACACTATTAAATAACTATTATCTAAAGAAACGAAGACAACAAAGGTTTTTAATCTCTTTAACCATCATAATATGTAAGTGGAGGATGCAACTATTCAATAAAACAATATTGTCATATTTTTTTAATTTCACTCAAAATATGTAGGTTAACCCCTACGAAAATATTGAGTTTTATGTTATTTGGAGCTTATACTCTTTAGTGTTGTTTAAAAATATTTAACCACTTTCTTAATTTGTAATAATGTATTCTAAACTATCTTTCAAGGTACACTTATATCATTCTAATTTTTACAAATTAATTAAGTTTAAATTCATATACTGTTTAAATAAGTGTACAAAACACTATTAAATAACTATTATCTAAAGAAACGAAGACAACAAAGGTTTTTAATCTCTTTAACCATCATAATATGAAAGTGGAGGATGCAACTATGCAATAAAACAATATTGTCATATTTTTTTAATTTCACACAAAATTTGTAGGTTAACCCCTACGAAAATATTGAGTTTTTCGTTAACTGGAGCTTATACTGTTTAGTGTTGTTTAAAAATATTTAACCATTTTCTTAAATTGTAATAATGTATTCTAAAATATCTTTCAAGATACACTTATATTATTCTAATTTTTACAAATTAATTTAGTTTAAATTCATATACTGCTTAAATAAGTGTACTAAACACTATTAAATAACTATTATCTAAAGAAACGAAGACAACAAAGGTTTTTAATCTCTTTAACCATCATAATATGTAAGTGGAGGATGCAACTATGCAATAAAACAATATTTTCATATTTTTTTTAATTTCACTCAAAATTTGTAGGTTAACCCCTATGAAAATATTGAGTTTTTCGTTAACTGGAGCTTATACTCTTTAGTGTTGTTTAAAAATATTTAACCACTTTCTTAATTTGTAATAATGTATTCTAAACTATCTTTCAAGGTACACTTATATCATTCTAATTTTTACAAATTAATTTAGTTTAAATTCATATATATTGCTTAAATAAGTGCACTAAACACTATTAAATAACTATTATCTAAAGAAACGAAGACAACAAAGGTTTTTAATCTCTTTAACCATCATAATATGTAAGTGGAGGATGCAACTATGCAATAAAACAATATTGTCATATTTTTTTAATTTCACTCAAAATTTGTAGGTTAACCCCTATGAAAATATTGAGTTTTTCGTTAACTGGAGCTTATACTCTTTAGGTTAATTTCACTTATATCATTCTAATTTTTACAAATTAATTTAGTTTAAATTCATATATTGCTTAAATAAGTGTACTAAACACTATTAAATAACTATTATCTAAAGAAACGAAGACAACAAAGGTTTTTAATCTCTTTAACCATCATAATATGTAAGTGGAGGATGCAACTATGCAATAAAAAAATATTGTCATATTTTTTTAATTTCACTCAAAATTTGTAGGTTAACCCCTACGAAAATATTGAGTTTTTCGTTAACTGGAGCTTATACTGTTTAGTGTTGTTTAAAAATATTTAACCACTTTCTTAAATTGTAATAATGTATTCTAAACTATCTTTCAAGATACACTTATATCATTCTAATTTTTACAAATTAATTTAGTTTAAATTCATATACTGCTTAAATAAGTGTACTAAACACTATTAAATAACTATTTTCTAAGGAAACGAAGACAACAAAGGTTTTTAATCTCTTTAACCATCATAATATGTAAGTGGAGGATGCAACTATGCAATAAAACAATATTGTCATATTTTTTTAATTTCACTCAAAATTTGTAGGTTAACCCCTACGAAAATATTGAGTTTTTCGTTAACTGGAGCTTATACTCTTTAGTGTTGTTTAAAAATATTTAACCACTTTCTTAATTTGTAATAATGTATTCTAAACTATCTTTCAAGGTACACTTATATCATTCTAATTTTTACAAATTAATTTAGTTTAAATTCATATACTGCTTAAATAAGTGTACTAAACACTATTAAATAACTATTATCTAAGGAAACGAAGACAACAAAGGTTTTTAATCTCTTTAACCATCATAATATGTAAGTGGAGGATGCAACTATGCAATAAAACAATATTGTCATATTTTTTTAATTTCACTCAAAATTTGTAGGTTAACCCCTACGAAAATATTGAGTTTTATGTTATTTGGAGCTTATACTCTTTAGTGTTGTTTAAAAATATTTAACCACTTTCTTAATTTGTAATAATGTATTCTAAACTATCTTTCAAGGTACACTTATATCATTCTAATTTTTACAAATTAATTAAGTTTAAATTCATATACTGTTTAAATAAGTGTACAAAACACTATTAAATAACTATTATCTAAAGAAACGAAGACAACAAAGGTTTTTAATCTCTTTAACCATCATAATATGAAAGTGGAGGATGCAACTATGCAATAAAACAATATTGTCTTTTTTTGTTTTAATTTCACTCAAAATTTGTAGGTTAACCCCTATGAAAATATTGAGTTTTTCGTTAACTGGAGCTTATACTGTTTAGTGTTGTTTAAAAATATTTAACCACTTTCTTAAATTGTAATAATGTATTCTAAAATATCTTTCAAGATACACTTATATTATTCTAATTTTTACAAATTAATTTAGTTTAAATTCATATACTGCTTAAATAAGTGTACTAAACACTATTAAATAACTATTATCTAAGGAAACGAAGACAACAAAGGTTTTTAATCTCTTTAACCATCATAATATGTAAGTGGAGGATGCAACTATGCAATAAAACAATATTGTCATATTTTTTTAATTTCACTCAAAATATGTAGGTTAACCCCTACGAAAATATTGAGTTTTATGTTATTTGGAGCTTATACTCTTTAGTGTTGTTTAAAAATATTTAACCACTTTCTTAATTTGTAATAATGTATTCTAAACTATCTTTCAAGGTACACTTATATCATTCTAATTTTTACAAATTAATTAAGTTTAAATTCATATACTGTTTAAATAAGTGTACAAAACACTATTAAATAACTATTATCTAAAGAAACGAAGACAACAAAGGTTTTTAATCTCTTTAACCATCATAATATGTAAGTGGAGGATGCAACTATTCAATAAAACAATATTGTCATATTTTTTTCATTTCACTCAAAATTTGTAGGTTAACCCCTACGAAAATATTGAGTTTTTCGTTAACTGGAGCTTATACTCTTTAGTGTTGTTTAAAAATATTTAACCACTTTCTTAAATTGTAATAATGTATTCTAAAATATCTTTCAAGGTACACTTATATCGTTCTAATTTTAACAAATTAATTTAGTTTAAATTCATATATTGCTTAAATAAGTGTACTAAACACTATTAAATAACTATTACCTAAAGAAACGCAGACAACAAAGGTTTTTAATCTCTTTAACCATCATAATATGTAAGTGGAGGATGCAACTATGCAATAAAACAATATTGTCATATTTTTTTTGATTTCACTCAAAACTTGTAGGTTAACCCCTACGAAAATATTGAGTTTTTCGTTAACTGGAGCTTTATTCTTTAGTGTTGTTTAAAAATATTTAACCACTTTCTTAAATTGTAATAATGTATTCTAAACTATCTTTCAAGGTACAATTATATCATTCTAATTTTTACAAATTAATTTAGTTTAAATTCATATACTGCTTAAATAAGTGGACTAAACACTATGAAATCACTATTATTTAGAGAAATAGAGACAACAAAGGTTCCTAACCTCTTTGACCATCATAATATGTAAGTGGAGGATGCAACTATGCAATAAAACAATATTGTCATATTTTTTAATTTCACTCAAAATTTGTAGGTTAACCCTACGAAAATATTGAGTTTTTAGTTCTTGGAGCTTATACTCTTTAGTGTTGTTTAAAAATATTTAACCACTTTCTTAATTTGTAATAATGTATTCTAAACTATCTTTCAAGGTACAATTATATCATTCTAATTTTTACAAATTAATTTAGTTTAAATTCATATCTTGCTTAAATAAGTGTACTAAACACTATTAAATAACTATTATCTAAAGAAGCGAAGACAACAAAGGTTTTAATCTCTTTAACCATCATAATATGTAAGTGGAGGATGCAACTATGCAATAAAACAATATTGTCATATTTTTTAATTTCACTCAAAATTTGTAGGTTAACCCTACGAAAATATTGAGTTTTTGTTATTTGGAGCTTA
>CM028688.1:15877916-15945417 GCA_016771965.1 Brassica carinata
TTTGAAAATTTTCCAAAATCCGTGGGTTTACCCTTAAAATATTTAGTTTTGATAAATGCTCTATACGAGAAGTTAATGCTCTTTCATTTAAAAAAATCAAAACACATTATACATTTGAATTAATGTATTCAAAACTATTTTTCATGGTATAGGAATCATTCTAATATTTTAACATTTAGTTTAGTAAAATTTCATATACTGCCTAGATTAGTGGAATTAAAATTATAAAATCTTCATTTCCTATAGAAACGGAGGCAACCAAGGTTCTAAACCTCTTTGAAAATCATTTTATGTTAGTTCTCTATGAAACTATACATTAAAACCAGATTTTGAAAATTTTGAAAATTTTCAAAATCGTGGGTTAACCCCCTTCTAAAATATTGAGTTTTCGGTAAATGCTCTATATACTAAAGTTTATGCTCTTTCATTTGTAAAAAAAATCAAAACTCATTATACATTTAAATTAATGTATTGTAAACTCTTTTTCATGGTATAGGAATCATTCTAATTTTTTAACATTTAGTTTAGTAAAATTTCATATCTTGCTAGATTAGTGGAATTAAAATTATAAAATCTTCATTTCCTATAGAAACGGAGGCAACCAAGGTTCTAAACCTCTTTTACCATCATCTTATGCTAGTTCTCTATGAAACTATACATTAAAACCAGATTTTTAAAATTTTGAAAATTTTCCAAAATCCGTGGGTTTACCCCTTCTAAAATATTGAGTTTTTCGGTAAATGCTCTATATACGAAAGTTTATGCTCTTTCATTTAAAAAAAAAATCAAAACACATTATACATTTGAATTAATGTATTAAAAACTATTTTTCATGGTATAGGAATCATTCTAATTTTTTAACATTTAATTTAGTAAAATTTCTTATACTGCCTAGATTAGTGGAATTAAAATTATAAAATCTTCATTTTCTATAGAAACGGAGGCAACCAAGGTTCTAAACCTCTTTGACCATCATCTTATGTTAGTTCTCTATGAAACTATACATTAAAACCAGATTTTTAAAATTTTGAAATTTTTCCAAAATCCGTGGGTTAACCCCTTTTAAAATATTGAGTTTTCGGTAAATGCTCTATATACTAAAGTTTATGCTCTTTCATTTTTAAAAAACTCAAAACACATTATACATTTTGAATTAATGTATTATAAACTATTTTTCATGGTATAGGAATCATTTTAATTTTTTAACATTTAGTTTAGTAAAATTTCATATACTGCCTAGATTGTGGAATTAAAATTATAAAATCTTCATTTTCTATAGAAACGGAGGCAACCAAGGTTCTAAACCTCTTTTACCATCATCTTATGTTAGTTCTCTATGAAACTATACATTAAAACCAGATTTTTAAAATTTTGAAAATTTTCCAAAATCCGTGGGTTTACCCCTTCTAAAATATTTAGTTTTTCGGTAAATGCTCTATATACGAAAGTTTATGCTCTTTCATTTAAAAAAAAAAAACACATTAAACATTTGAATTAATGTATTCAAAAATATTTTTCATGGTATAGGAATCATTCTAATTTTTTAACATTTAGTTTAGTAAAATTTCATATACTGCCTAGATTAGTGGAATTAAAATTATAAAATCTTCATTTTCTATAAACGAAGGCAACCAAGGTTCTAAACCTCTTTGACCATCATCTTATGTTAGTTCTCTATGAAACTATACATTAAAACCAGATTTTTAAAATTTTGAAAATTTTCCAAAATTTAGTTTTTCGGTAAATGCTCTATATACGAAAGTTTATGCTCTTTCATTTTTAAAAAAAAATCAAAACACATTATACATTTGAATTAATGTATTCTAAACTATTTTTCATGGTATAGGAATCATTCTAATTTTTTAACATTTAGTTTAGTAAAATTTCATATACTGCCTAGATTAGTGGAATTAAAATTATAAAATCTTCATTTTCTATATAGAAGCGAGAGGCAACCAAGGTTCTAAACCTCTTTTACCATCATCTTATGTTAGTTCTCTATGAAACTATACATTAAAACCAGATTTTTAAAATTTTGAAAATTTTCCAAAATCATTAGGTTTACCCTCTAAAATATTTATTTTTCGGTAAATGCTCTATATATGAAAGTTTATGCTCTTTCATTTTTTAAAAAAAAAATCAAAACACATTATACATTTGAATTAATGTATTCTAAACTATTTTTCATGGTATAGGAATCATTCTAATTTTTTAACATTTAGTTTAGTAAAATTTCACATCTTGCTAGATTAGTGGAATTAAAATTATAAAATCTTCATTTTCTATATAGAAGCGAGAGGCAACCAAGGTTCTAAACCTCTTTGACCATCATCTTATGTTAGTTCTCTATGAAACTATACATTAAAACCAGATTTTTAAAATTTTGAAAATTTTCCAAAATCATTAGGTTTACCCCTCTAAAATATTTATTTTTAGGTAAATGCTCTATATATGAAAGTTTATGCTCTTTCATTTTTAAAAAAATCAAAACACATTATACATTTGAATTAATGTATTCTAAACTATTTTTCATGGTATAGGAATCATTCTAATTTTTAACATTTAGTTTAGTAAAATTTCACATACTGCCTAGATTAGTGGAATTAAAATTATAAAATCTTCATTTTCTATAGAAACGGAGGCAACCAAGGTTCTAAACCTCTTTGACCATCATATTATGTTAGTTCTCTATGAAACTACACATTAAAACCAGATTTTTAAAATTTTGAAAATTTTCCAAAACCGTGGGTTTACCCCTTCTAAAATATTTAGTTTTTCGGTAAATGCTCTATATACTAAAGTTTATGCTCTTTCATTTTTAAAAAAAAAAAATCAAAACACATTAAAACCAGATTTTTAAAATTTTGAAAATTTTTCAAGGTACAATTACATCATTCTAATTTTTAACAATTAATTTAGTTTAAAATCATATACTGCTTAAATAAGTGGACTAAACACTACTAAATCACTATTATCTAGAGAAACGGAGACAATAAAGGTTTCTAACCTCTTTGACCATCATAATATATAAGTGGAGGATGCAACTATGCAATAAAACAGAATTGTCATATTTTTTTAATTTCACTCAAAATTTGTATGTTAATAACCCATACGAAAATATTGAGTTTTTAGTTAACTAGAGCTAATACTCTTTAGTGTTGTTTAAAAATATTTAACCACATTCTACATTTGTGTTAATGTATTGTAAACTATTTTTGAAGGTACATTTACATCATTATAATTTTTAAAAGTTAATTTAGTTTAAAATCATATACTGCTTAAATAAGTGGACTAAACACAACAAATCACTATTATCTAGAAAAACGGAGACAATAAAGGTTCTTAACCTCTTTGACCATCATAATATATAAGTGGAGGATGCAACTATGCAATAAAACAATATTGTAATATTTTTTTAAATTCACTCAAAATTTGTAGGTTAACAACCCCTACGAAAATATTGAGTTTTTAGTTAACTGAAGCTTATACTCTTCAGTGTTGTTTAAAAATATTAAACCACATTCTACATTTGTATTAAGTTATTGTAAACTATCTTTCAAGGTACATTTACATTATTTTATTTTTAACAGTTAATTTACTTTAAAATCATATACTGCTTAAATAAGTGGACTAAATACTATGAAATTACTATTATCTAGAGAAACGGAGACAAAAAGGTTCCTAACCTCTTTGACCATCATAATATGTAAGTGGAGGATGCAACTAAGCAATAAAACAATATTGTAATATTTTTTTAATTTCACTCAAAATTTGTAGGTTAGCCCCTACGAAAATATTGAGTTTTTAGTTATTTGGAACTAATACTCTTTAGTGTTGTTTAAAAATATTTAACCACATTCTAAATTTGTATTAATGTATTCTAAACTATCTTTCAAGGTACACTTACATCATTCTAATTTTTAACAATTATTTAGTTTAAAATCATATAGTGCTAAAATAAGTGGACTAAAAACTATGAAATCACTATTATCTAGAGAAACGGAGACAATAAAGGTTCCTAACCTCTTTGACCATCATAATATGTAAGTGAAGAATGCAAATATGCAATAAAATAATATTGTCATATTTGTTTAATTTCAGTCAAAATTTGTAGGTTAACCCCCTACGAAAATATTGAGTTTTTCGTTAACAGGAGCTAATACTCTTTAGTGTTGTTTAAAAATATTTGACCACATTCTATATTTGTATTAATGTATTGTAAACTATTTTTGAAGGTACATTTACATCATTATAATTTTTAAAAGTTAATTTAGTTTAAAATCATATACTGCTTAAATAAGTGGACTAAACACTACTAAATCACTATTATCTAGAGAAACGGAGACAACAAAGGTTCCTAACCTCTTTGACCATCATAATATGTAAGTGAAGAATGCAAATATGCAATAAAATAATATTGTCATATTTGTTTAATTTCAGTCAAAATTTGTAGGTTAACCCCCTACGAAAATATTGAGTTTTTAGTTAACATGAGCTAATACTCTTTAGTGTTGTTTAAAAATATTTGACCACATTCTATATTTGTATTAATGTATTGTAAACTATTTTTGAAGGTACATTTACATCATTATAATTTTTAAAAGTTAATTTAGTTTAAAATCATATACTGCTTAAATAAGTGGACTAAACACTATGAAATCACTATTATCTAGAGAAACGGAGACAATAAAGGTTTCTAACCTCTTTGACCATCATAATATATAAGTGGAGGATGCAACTATGCAATAAACCAATATTGTCATTTTTTTTTTAATTTCACTCAAAATTTGTAGGTTAACCCCTACGAAAATATTGAGTTTTTCGTTAACTGGAGCTTATACTTTTTAGTGTTGTTTAAAAATATTTAACCACATTCTAAATTTGTGTTAATTTATTGTAAACTATTTTTGAAGGTATATTTACATCATTATAACTTTTAAAAGTTAATTTAGTTTAAAATCATATACTGCTTAAATAAGTGGACTAAACACTACTAAATCACTATTATCTAGAGAAACGGAGACAACAAAGGTTCCTAACCTCTTTGACCATCATAATATGTAAGTGAAGAATGCAAATATGCAATAAAATAATATTGTCATATTTGTTTAATTTCAGTCAAAATTTGTAGGTTAACCCCTACGAAAATATTGAGTTTTTAGTTAACTGGAGCTAATACTCTTTAGTGTTGTTTAAAAATATTTGACCACATTCTATATTTGTATTAATGTATTGTAAACTATTTTTGAAGGTACATTTACATCATTATAATTTTTAAAAGTTAATTTAGTTTAAAATCATATACTGCTTAAATAAGTGGACTAAACACTATGAAATCACTATTATCTAGAGAAACGGAGACAATAAAGGTTTCTAACCTCTTTGACCATCATAATATATAAGTGGAGGATGCAACTATGCAATAAACCAATATTGTCATTTTTTTTTTAATTTCACTCAAAATTTGTAGGTTAACCCCTACGAAAATATTGAGTTTTTCGTTAACTGGAGCTTATACTTTTTAGTGTTGTTTAAAAATATTTAACCACATTCTAAATTTGTGTTAATTTATTGTAAACTATTTTTGAAGGTATATTTACATCATTATAACTTTTAAAAGTTAATTTAGTTTAAAATCATATACTGCTTCAATAAGTGGACTAAACACTACTAAATCACTATTATCTAGAAAAACAGAGACAAAAAAGGTTCCTAACGTCTTTGACCATCATAATATATAAGTGGAGAATGCAACTATGCAATAAAACAATATTGTCATATTTTTTTAATTTCACTCAAAATTTGTAGCTTAACCCCTACGAAAATAATGAGTTTTTAGTTAACTGGAGCTAATACTCTTTAGTGTTGTTTAAAAATATTAAACCACATTCTACATTTTTGTTTATTTATTGTAAACTATTTTTGAAGGTACATTTACATCATTATAATTTTTAAAATTTAATTTAGTTTAAAATCATATACTCCTTAAATAAGTGGACTAAACACTATTAAATCACTATTATCTAGAAAAACGGAGACAATAAAAGTTCCTAACCTCTTTGACCATCATAATATATAAGTGGAGGATGCAACTATGCAATAAAACAATATTGTCATATTTTTTTAATTTCAGTCAAAATTTGTTGGTTAACCCCTACGAAAATATTGAGTTTTTCGTTAACTGGAGCTTATACTCTTTAGTGTTGTTTAAAAATATTTAACCACATTCTATATTTGTATTAATGTATTCTAAATTATCTTTCAAGGTACACTTACATCATTCTAATTTTTTAACAGTTAATTTAGTTTAAAATCATATACTGTTTAAATAAGTGGACTAAACACTATGAAATCACTATTATCTAGAGAAACGGAGACAACAAAGATTCCTAACCTCTTTGACCATCATAATATGTAAGTGGAAGATGCAACTATGCAATAAAACAATACTGTCATATTTTTTTAATATCACTCAAAATTGGAGATAAACCCCAACGAAAATATTGAGTTTTTCGTTAACTGGAGCTTATACTCTTTAGTGTTGTTTAAAAATATTTAACCACATTCTAAATTTGTGTTAATTTATTGTAAACTACATTTGAAGCTACATATACATCATTTTAATTTTTAAAAGTTAATTTATTTTAAAATCATATATTGTTTAAAATCATATATTGCTTAAATAAGTGGATTAAACACTATGAAATCACTATTATCTAGAGAAACAGAGACAATAAAGGTTCCTAACCTCTTTGACCATCATAATATGTAAGTGGAGGATGCAACTATGCAATAAAACAATATTTTTATATTTTTTTAATTTCACTCAAAATTTGTAGGTTATAATACCTTACGAAAATATTGAGTTTTTCGTTAAATGGAGCGTATACTCTTTAGTGTTGTTTAAAAATATTTAACCACATACTAAATTTGTGTTAATGTATTGTAAACTATATTTAAAGGTACATTTACATCATTATAATTTTTAAAAGTTAATTTAGATTAAAATCATATACTGCTTAAATAAGTGGACTAAACACTACTAAATCACTACTATCTAGAAAAACGGAGACAACAAAGGTTCCTAACCTCTTTGACCATCATAATATATAAGTGGAGGATGCAACTATGCAATAAAACAATATTGTCATATTTGTTTAATTTCACTCAAAATTTGTAGGTTAACCCCTACGAAAATATTGAGTTTTTCGTTAACTGGAGCTTATACTTTTTAGGGTTGTTTAAAAATATTTAAACAAATTCTACATTTGTGTTAATGTATTGTAAACTATATTTGAAGGTACATTTACATCATTATAATTTTTAAAAGTTAATTTAGTTTAAAATCATATCTTGCTTAAATAAGTGGACTAAACACTACTAAATCACTACTATCTAGAAAAACGGAGACAACAAAGGTTCCTAACCTCTTTGACCATCATAATATATAAGTGGAGGATGCAACTATGCAATAAAACAATATTGTCATATTTGTTTAATTTCACTCAAAATTTGTAGTTAACCCCTACTAAAATATTGAGTTTTTAGTTAACCGAGCTAATACTTTTTAGTGTTGTTTAAAAATATTTAAACAAATTCTACATTTGTGTTAATGTATTGTAAACTATATTTGAAGGTACATTTACATCATTATAATTTTTAAAAGTTAATTTAGTTTAAAATCATATACTGCTTAAATAAGTGGACTAAACACTACTAAATCACGATTATCTAGAAAAACAGAGACAATAAAAGTTCCTAACCTCTTTGACCATCATAATATATAAGTGGAGGATGCAACTATGCAATAAAACAATATTGTCATATTTTTTTAATTTCAGTCAAAATTTGTAGGTTAACCCCTACGAAAATATTGAGTTTTTAGTTAACTGGAGCTAATACTATTTAGTGTTGTTTAAAAATATTTAACCACATTCTACATTTTTGTTAATGTATTGTAAACAATTTTTGAAGGTACATTTACATCATTATAATTTTTAAAAGTTAATTTAGTTTAAAATCATATACTGCTTAAATAAGTGGACTAAACACTACTAAATCACTATTATCTAGAAAAACGGAGACAATAAAGCTTCCTAACCTCTTTGACTATCATAATATATAAGTGGAGGATGCAACTATGCAATAAAACAATATTGTCATATTTTTTTAATTTCAGTCAAAATTTGTAGGTTAACCCCTACGAAAATATAGAGTTTTTAGTTAACTGGAGCTAATACTCTTTAGTGTTGTTTAAAAATATTTAACCACATTCTACATTTGTGTTAATGTATTGTAAACTATTTTTGAAGGTACATTTACATCATTATAATTTTTAAAAGTTAATTTAATTTAAAATCATATACTACTTAAATAAGTGGACTAAACACTACTAAATCACTACTATCTAGAAAAACGAAGACAATAAAGGTTCATAACCTCTTTGACCATCATAATATATAAGTGGAGGATGCAACTATGCAATAAAACAATATTGTCATATTTTTATAATTTCACTCAAAATTTGTAGGTTAACCCCTACGAAAATATTGAGTTTTTCGTTAAATGGAGCTTATACTTTTTAGTGTTGTTTAAAAATATTTAAACAAATTCTACATTTGTGTTAATGTATTGTAAACTATATTTTAAGGTACATTTACATCATTATAATTTTTAAAAGTTAATTTTGTTTAAAATCATATACTGCTTAAATAAGTAGACTAAACACTCCTAGATCACTATTATCTAGAAAAACGGAGACAATAAAGGTTCTTAACCTCTTTGACCATCATAATATGTAAGTGGAGGATGAAACCATGCAATAAAACAATATTGTCATATTTTTTTAATTTCAGTCAAAATTTGTAGGTTAACCCCTACGAAAATATTGAGTTTTTCGTTAACTGGAGCTTATACTTTTTAGTGTTGTTTAAAAATATTTAAACAAATTCTACATTTGTGTTAATGTATTGTAAACTATATTTTAAGGTACATTTACATCATTATAATTTTTAAAAGTTAATTTTGTTTAAAATCATATAATCGCTTAAATAAGTAGACTAAACACTCCTAGATCACTATTATCTAGAAAACGGAGACAATAAAGGTTCTTAACCTCTTTGACCATCATAATATGTAAGTGGAGGATGAAACCATGCAATAAAACAATATTGTCATATTTTTTAATTTCAGTCAAAATTTGTAGGTTAACCCTACGAAAATATTGAGTTTTTCGTTAACTGGAGCTTATACTTTTTAGTGTTGTTTAAAAATATTTAAACAAATTCTACATTTGTGTTAATGTATTGTAAACTATATTTTAAGGTACATTTACATCGTTATAATTTTTAAAAGTTAATTTAGTTTAAAATCATATACTGCTTAAGTAAGTGGACTAAACACTACTAAATCACTATTATCTAGAAAAACAGAGACAACAAAGGTTCTTAACCTCTTTGACCATCATAATATATAAGTGGAGGATGCAACTATGCAATAAAACAATATTATCATATTTTTTTAATTTCATTCAAAATTTGTAGGTTAACCCCTACGAAAATAATGAGTTTTTAGTTAACTGGAGCTAATACTCTTTAGTGTTGTTTAAAAATATTTAACCACATTCTACATTTTTGTTAATTTATTGTAAACTATTTTTGAAGGTACATTTACATCATTATAATTTTTAAAAGTTAATTTAGTTTAAAATCATATACTCCTTAAGTAATTGGACTAAACACTATGAAATCACTATTATCTAGAGAAACGGAGACAACAAAGGTTCATAACTTCTTTGACCATCATAATATGTAAGTGAAGAATGCAACTATGCAATAAAACAATATTGTCATTTTTTTTTATTTCACTTAAAATTTGTAGGTTAACCCCTACGAAATATAAAGTTTTTCGTTAACTGGAGCTTATACTTTTTAGTGTTGTTTAAAAATATTTAACCACATTCTACATTTGTGTTAATGTATTGTAAACTATATTTGAAGGTACATTTACTTCATTATAATTTTTAAAAGTTAATTTAGTTTAAAATTATATACTCCTTAAATAAGTGGACTAAACACTACTAAATCACTATTATCTAGAGAAACGGAGACAACAAAGGTTCCTAACCTCTTTGACCATCATAATATGTAAGTGAAGAATGCAAATATGCAATAAAATAATATTGTCATATTTTTTTAATTTCAGTCAAAATTTGTAGGTTTACCCCTACGAAAATATTGAGTTTTTCGTTAACAGGAGCTAATACTCTTTAGTGTTGTTTAAAAATATTTGACCACATTCTATATTTGTATTAATGTATTGTAAACTATTTTTGAAGGTACATTTACATCATTATAATTTTTAAAAGTTAATTTAGTTTAAAATCATATACTGCTTAAATAAGTGAACTAAACACTATGAAATCACTATTATCTAGAGAAACGGAGACAATAAAGGTTTCTAACCTCTTTGACCATCATAATATATAAGTGGAGGATGCAACTATGCAATAAACCAATATTGTCATATTTTTAAATTCACTCAAAATTTGTAGGTTAACCCTACTTAAAATATTGAGTTTTTCGTTAACCGAGCTTATACTTTTTAGTGTTGTTTAAAAATATTTAACCACATTCTAAATTTGTGTTAATTTATTGTAAACTATTTTTGAAGGTATATTTACATCATTATAACTTTTAAAAGTTAATTTAGTTTAAAATCATATACCGCTTAAACAAGTGGACTAAACACTATGAAATCACTATTATCTAGAGAAACGGAGACAATAAAGGTTTCTAACCTCTTTGACCATCATAATATATAAGTGGAGGATGCAACTATGCAATAAACCAATATTGTCATATTTTTTTAAATTCACTCAAAATTTGTAGGTTAACCCCTACGAAAATATTGAGTTTTTCGTTAACTGGAGCTTATACTTTTTAGTGTTGTTTAAAAATATTTAACCACATTCTAAATTTGTGTTAATTTATTGTAAACTATTTTTGAAGGTATATTTACATCATTATAACTTTTAAAAGTTAATTTAGTTTAAAATCATATACTGCTTAAACAAGTGGACTAAACACTACTAAATCACTATTATCTGGAAAAACAGAGACAATAAAGGTTCCTAACGTCTTTGACCATCATAATATATAAGTGGAGAATGCAACTATGCAATAAAAAAAAATATTGTCATATTTTTTTAATTTCATTCAAAATTTGTAGCTTAACCCCTACGAAAATATTGAGTTTTTAGTTAACTGGAACTAATACTCTTTAGTGTTGTTTAAAAATATTTTACCACATTCTATATTTGTGTTAATGTATTGTAAACTATTTTTGAAGGTAAATTTACATCATTATAATATTTAAAAGTTAATTTAGTTTAAAATCATATATTGCTTAAATAATTGGACTAAACACTATGAAATCACTACTATCTAGAAAAACGGAGACAAGAAAGGTTCCTAACCTCTTTACCATCATAATATATAAGTGGAGGATGCAACTATGCAATAAACCAATATTGTCATATTTTTTTAATTTCACTCAAAATTTGTAGATTAACCCCTACGAAAATATTGAGTTTTTCGTTAACTAGAGCTTATACTTTTTAGTGTTGTTTAAAAATATTTAAAAAAATTCTACATTTGTGTTAATGTATTGTAAACTATATTTTAAGGCACATTTACATCATTATATATTTTAAAAGTTAATTTAATTTAAAATCATATACTGCTTAAATAAGTGGACTAAACACTACTAAATCACTATTATCTAGAAAAACGGAGACAACAAAGGTTCCTAACCTCTTTGATCATCATGATATATAAGTGGAGGATGCAACTATGCAATAAAACAATATTGTCGTATTTTTTTAATTTCACTCAAAATTTGTAGGTTAACCCCTACGAAAATAATGAGTTTTTAGTTAACTGGAGCTAATACTCTTTAGTGTTGTTTAAAAATATTAAACCACATTCTACATTTTTGTTTATTTATTGTAAACTATTTTTGAAGGTACATTTACATCATTATAATTTTTAAAATTTAATTTAGTTTAAAATCATATACTCCTTAAATAAGTGGACTAAACACTATTAAATCACTATTATCTAGAAAAACGGAGACAATAAAAGTTCCTAACCTCTTTGACCATCATAATATATAAGTGGAGGATACAACTATGCAATAAAACAATATTGTCATATTTTTTTAATTTCACTCAAAATTTGTAGGTTAACCCTACGAAAATAATGAGTTTTTAGTTAAGCTGGAACTAATACTCTTTAGTGTTGTTTAAAAATATTTTACCACATTCTATATTTGTGTTAATGTATTGTAAACTATTTTTGAAGGTAAATTTACATCATTATAATATTTAAAAGTTAATTTAGTTTAAAATCATATATTGCTTAAATAATTGGACTAAACACTATGAAATCACTACTATCTAGAAAAGCGGAGACAAGAAAGGTTCTAACCTCTTTACCATCATAATATATAAGTGGAGGATGCAACTATGCAATAAACCAATATTGTCATATTTTTTTAATTTCACTCAAAATTTGTAGATTAACCCCTACGAAAATATTGAGTTTTTCGTTAACTAGAGCTTATACTTTTTAGTGTTGTTTAAAAATATTTAAAAAAATTCTACATTTGTGTTAATGTATTGTAAACTATATTTTAAGGCACATTTACATCATTATATATTTTAAAAGTTAATTTAATTTAAAATCATATATCGCTTAAATAAGTGGACTAAACACTACTAAATCACTATTATCTAGAAAAGCGGAGACAACAAAGGTTCCTAACCTCTTTGATCATCATGATATATAAGTGGAGGATGCAACTATGCAATAAAACAATATTGTCGTATTTTTTTAATTTCACTCAAAATTTGTAGGTTAACCCCTACGAAAATAATGAGTTTTTAGTTAACTGGAGCTAATACTCTTTAGTGTTGTTTAAAAATATTAAACCACATTCTACATTTTTGTTTATTTATTGTAAACTATTTTTGAAGGTACATTTACATCATTATAATTTTTAAAATTTAATTTAGTTTAAAATCATATACTCCTTAAATAAGTGGACTAAACACTATTAAATCACTATTATCTAGAAAAACGGAGACAATAAAAGTTCCTAACCTCTTTGACCATCATAATATATAAGTGGAGGATACAACTATGCAATAAAACAATATTGTCATATTTTTTTAATTTCAGTCAAAATTTGTTGGTTAATCCCTACGAAAATATTGAGTTTTTCGTTAACTGGAGCTTATACTCTTTAGTGTTGTTTAAAAATATTTAACCACATTCTATATTTGTATTAATGTATTCTAAATTATCTTTCAAGGTACACTTACATCATTCTAATTTTTTAACAGTTAATTTAGTTTAAAATCATATACTGCTTAAATAAGTGGACTAAACACTATGAAATCACTATTATCTAGAGAAACGGAGACAACAAAGATTCCTAACCTCTTTGACCATCATAATATGTAAGTGGAGGATGCAACTATGCAATAAAACAATACTGTCATATTTTTTTAATATCACTCAAAATTGGAGATTAACCCCAACGAAAATATTGAGTTTTTCGTTAACTGGAGCTTATACTCTTTAGTGTTGTTTAAAAATATTTAACCACATTCTAAATTTGTGTTAATTTATTGTAAACTACATTTGAAGCTACATATACATCATTTTAATTTTTAAAAGTTAATTTATTTTAAAATCATATACTGCTTAAATAAGTGGACTAAACACTACTAAATCACTACTATCTAGAAAAACGGAGACAATAAAGGTTCCTAACCTCTTTGACCATCATAATATATAAGTGGAGGATGCAAATATGCAATAAAACAATATTTTCATATTTTTTATAATTTCACTCAAAATTTGTATGTTAACCCCTACGAAAATATTGAGTTTTTCGTTAACTGGAGCTTATACTTTTTAGTGTTGTTTAAAAATATTTAAACAAATTCTACATTTGTGTTAATGTATTGTAAACTATATTTGAAGGTCTATTTACATCATTATAATTTTTAAAAGTTAATTTAGTTTAAAATCATATATTGCTTAAATAAGTGGACTAAACACTATGAAATCACTATTATCTAGAGAAACGGAGACAACAAAGATTCCTAACCTCTTTGACCATCATAATATGTAAGTGGAGGATGCAACTATGCAATAAAACAATACTGTCATATTTTTTTAATATCACTCAAAATTGGAGATTAACCCCAACGAAAATATTGAGTTTTTCGTTAACTGGAGCTTATACTCTTTAGTGTTGTTTAAAAATATTTAACCACATTCTAAATTTGTGTTAATTTATTGTAAACTACATTTGAAGCTACATATACATCATTTTAATTTTTAAAAGTTAATTTATTTTAAAATCATATACTGCTTAAATAAGTGGACTAAACACTACTAAATCACTACTATCTAGAAAAACGGAGACAATAAAGGTTCCTAACCTCTTTGACCATCATAATATATAAGTGGAGGATGCAAATATGCAATAAAACAATATTTTCATATTTTTTATAATTTCACTCAAAATTTGTATGTTAACCCCTACTAAAATATTGAGTTTTTAGTTAACCGAACTAATACTTTTTAGTGTTGTTTAAAAATATTTAAACAAATTCTACATTTGTGTTAATGTATTGTAAACTATATTTGAAGGTCTATTTACATCATTATAATTTTTAAAAGTTAATTTAGTTTAAAATCATATATTGCTTAAATAAGTGGACTAAACACTACTAAATCACTATTATCTAGAAAAACGGAGACAATAAAGGTTCCCAACCTCTTTGACCATCATAATATATAAGTGGAGGATGCAACTATGCAATAAAACAATATTGTCATATTTTTTTAATTTCACTCAAAATTTGTATGTTAACCCCTACTTAAAATATTGAGTTTTTCGTTAACTGGAGCTTATACTTTTTAGTGTTGTTTAAAAATATTTAAACAAATTCTACATTTGTGTTAATGTATTGTAAACTATATTTGAAGGTCTATTTACATCATTATAATTTTTAAAAGTTAATTTAGTTTAAAATCATATATTGCTTAAATAAGTGGACTAAACACTACTAAATCACTATTATCTAGAAAAACGGAGACAATAAAGGTTCCCAACCTCTTTGACCATCATAATATATAAGTGGAGGATGCAACTATGCAATAAAACAATATTGTCATATTTTTTTAATTTCACTCAAAATTTGTAGGTTAACCCCTACGAAAACATTGAGTTTTTAATTAACTGGAGTTTATACTCTTTAGTGTTGTTTAAAAATATTCAACCACATTCTACATTTGTATTAGTGTATTCTAAACTATCTTTCAAGGTACACTTACATCATTCTAATTTTTAAAAATTAATTGTTTAAAAGAATATACTACTTAAATAAGTGGACTAAACACTATGAAATCACTATTATCTAGAGAAACGGGGACAACAAAGGTTCGTAACCTCTTTGACCATCATAATATGTAAGTGGAGGATGCAACTATGCAATAAAACAATATTGTCAAATTTTTTTAATTTCACTCAAAATTTGTAGGTTCCCCTACGAAAATATTGAGTTTTTAGTTAACTGGAGCTTATACTCTTTAGTGTTGTTTAAAAATATTCATCCACATTCTACATTAGAGTTAATGTATTGTAATCTATTTTTCAAGGTACATTTACATCATTCTATTTTTTCAAAGTTAATTTAGTTTAAAATCATATACTACTTAAATAAGTGGACTAAACACTATGATATCACTATTATCTAGAGAAACGGGGACAACAAAGGTTCGTAACCTCTTTGACCATCATAATATGTAAGTGGAGGATGCAACTATGCAATAAATAATATTGTCATATTTTTTTTAATTTCACTCAAAATTTGTAGGTTAACCCCTACGAAAACATTGAGTTTTTAGTTAACTGAAGCTTATACTCTTTAGTGTTGTTTAAAAATATTTAACCACATTCTAAATTTGTATTAATGTATTATAAACTATCTTTCAAGGTACACTTACATAATTCCAATTTTTAACAATTAATTTAGTTTAAAATCATATACTGCTTAAATAAGTGGACCAAACACTATGAAATCACTATTATCTACAGAAACGTAGACAACAATGGTTCCTAACCTCTTTGACCATCATAATATGTAAGTGTAGGATGCAATTATGTAATAAAAGAATATTGACATATTTTTTAATTTCACTCAAAATTTGTTGGTTAACCCCTACTTAAAATATTGAGTTTTAGTTAACCTGAGCTTATACTCTTTAGTGTTGTTTAAAAATATTTAACTACATTCTACATTTGTGTTAATTTATTGTAAACTATCTTTCAAGGTACACTTACATAATTCCAATTTTAACAATTAATTTAGTTTAAAATCATATCTTGCTTAAATAAGTGGACCAAACACTATGAAATCACTATTATCTAGAGAACGGGACAACAAAGGTTCTAACCTCTTTGACCATCATAATATGTAAGTGTAGGATGCAATTATGTAATAAAAGAATATTGACATATTTTTTTAATTTCACTCAAAATTTGTTGGTTAACCCCTACGAAAATATTGAGTTTTTAGTTAACTGGAGCTTATACTCTTTAGTGTTGTTTAAAAATATTTAACTACATTCTACATTTGTGTTAATTTATTGTAAACTACATTTGAAGGTACATATACATCATTATAATTTTTAAAAGTTAATTTAGTTCAAAATCATATCTTGCTTAAATAAGTGGACTAATAACTTTGAAATCACTATTATGTAGAAGCGGAAACAATAAAGATTATTAACCTCTTTGACCATCATAATATGTAAGTGGAGGATGCAACCATGCAATAAAACAATATTGTCATATTTTTTTGATTTCACTCAAAATTTGTAGGTTAACCTCTACGAAAATATTGAGTTTTTCGTTAACTGGAGCTTATACTCTTTAGTGTTGTTTAAAAATATTTAACCACATTCTACATTTGTGTTAATGTATTGTAAACTATATTTGAAGGTACATTTACGTCATAATAATTTTTAACAGTTAATTTAGTTTAAAATCGTATACTGCTTAAATAAGTGGACTAAACACTATGAAATCACTATTATCTAGAGAAACAGAGACAACAAGGTTCCTAACCTCTTTGATCATCATAATATGTAAGTGGAGGATGCAACTATGCTATAAAACAATATTTTCATATTTTTGAATTTCACTCAAAATTTGTAGGTGTTCCCTACGAAAATATTGAGTTTTTAGTTAACGGAGCTTATACTCTTTAGTGTTGTTTAAAAATATTCATCCACATTCTACATTAGAGTTAATGTATTGTAATCTATTTTTCAAGGTACATTTACATCATTCTATTTTTCAAAGTTAATTTAGTTTAAAATCATATACTACTTAAATAAGTGGACTAAACACTATGATATCACTATTATCTAGAGAAACGGGACAACAAAGGTTCGTAACCTCTTTGACCATCATAATATGTAAGTGGAGGATGCAACTATGCAATAAATAATATTGTCATATTTTTTTTAATTTCACTCAAAATTTGTAGGTTAACCCCTACGAAAACATTGAGTTTTTAGTTAACTGAAGCTTATACTCTTTAGTGTTGTTTAAAAATATTTAACCACATTCTAAATTTGTATTAATGTATTATAAACTATCTTTCAAGGTACACTTACATAATTCCAATTTTTAACAATTAATTTAGTTTAAAATCATATACTGCTTAAATAAGTGGACCAAACACTATGAAATCACTATTATCTACAGAAACGTAGACAACAATGGTTCCTAACCTCTTTGACCATCATAATATGTAAGTGTAGGATGCAATTATGTAATAAAAGAATATTGACATATTTTTTTAATTTCACTCAAAATTTGTTGGTTAACCCCTACGAAAATATTGAGTTTTTAGTTAACTGGAGCTTATACTCTTTAGTGTTGTTTAAAAATATTTAACTACATTCTACATTTGTGTTAATTTATTGTAAACTACATTTGAAGGTACATATACATCATTATAATTTTTAAAAGTTAATTTAGTTCAAAATCATATACTGCTTAAATAAGTGGACTAATAACTTTGAAATCACTATTATGTAGAGAAACGGAAACAATAAAGATTATTAACCTCTTTGACCATCATAATATGTAAGTGGAGGATGCAACCATGCAATAAAACAATATTGTCATATTTTTTTGATTTCACTCAAAATTTGTAGGTTAACCTCTACGAAAATATTGAGTTTTTCGTTAACTGGAGCTTATACTCTTTAGTGTTGTTTAAAAATATTTAACCACATTCTACATTTGTGTTAATGTATTGTAAACTATATTTGAAGGTACATTTACGTCATAATAATTTTTAACAGTTAATTTAGTTTAAAATCATATATCGCTTAAATAAGTGGACTAATAACTTTGAAATCACTATTATGTAGAGAAACGGAAACAATAAAGATTATTAACCTCTTTGACCATCATAATATGTAAGTGGAGGATGCAACTATGCAATAAAACAATATTGTAATATTTTTTTAATTTCACTCAAAATTTGTAGGTTAACCCCTACGAAAATATTGAGTTTTTCGTTAACTGGAGCTTATACTCTTTAGTGTTGTTTAAAAATATTTAACCACATTCTACATTTGTGTTAATGTATTGTAAACTATATTTGAAGGTACATTTACGTCATAATAATTTTTAACAGTTAATTTAGTTTAAAATCGTATACTGCTTAAATAAGTGGACTAAACACTATGAAATCACTATTATCTAGAGAAACAGAGACAACAAAGGTTCCTAACCTCTTTGATCATCATAATATGTAAGTGGAGGATGCAACTATGCTATAAAACAATATTTTCATATTTTTTGAATTTCACTCAAAATTTGTAGGTGTTCCCTACGGAAATATTGAGTTTTTCGTTAACGGGAGCTTATACTCTTTAGTGTTGTTTAAAAATATTTAACCACATTCTAGATTTATATTAATGTATTCTAAACTATCTTTCAAGTTACTCTTACATCATTCTAATTATTACAAATTAATTTAGTTTAAATTCATATACTGCTTAATAAGTGGACTAAACACTATGGAATCACTATTATCTAGAGAAACGGAGACAACAAAGGTTCATAACCTCTTTGACCATCATAATATGTAAGTGGAGGATGCAACTAAGCAATAAAACAACATTGTCATATTTTTTTAATTTCACTCAAAATTTGTAGGTTAACCCCCTACGAAAATATTGAGTTTTTAGTTAACTGGAACTAATACTCTTTAGTGTTGTTTAAAAATATTTAACATCATTCTAAATTTGTATTAATGTATTCTAAACTATCTTTCAAGGTACACTTACATCATTCTAATTTTTAACAATTATTTAGTTTAAAATCATATAGTCTTAAAATAAGTGGACTAAAACTATGAAATCACTACTATCTGAGAAACGGAGACAAAAGGTTCCTAACCTCTTTGACCATCATAATATGTAAGTGGAGGATGCAACTATGCAATAAAACAATATTGTCATATTTTTTAATTTCACTCATAAATTGGAGGTTAACCCTTACGAAAATATTGAGCTTTTGTTAACTGAGCTTATACTCTTTAGTGTTGTTTAAAAATATTTAACCATATTCTACATTTGTGTTAATGTATTGTAAACTATTTTTCAAGGTACATTTACAACATTCTATTTTTTCAAAGTTAATTTAGTTTAAAATCATATAATGCTTAAATAAGTGCATTAAACACTATGAAATCAATATTATCTAGAGAAACGGAGACAATAAAGGTTCCTAACCTCTTTGACCTTCATAATATGTAAGTGGAGGATGCAACTATGCAATAAAACAATATTGTAATATTTTTTAATTTCACTCAAAATTTGTAGGTTAACCCCCTACGAAAATATTGAGTTTTTAGTTAACTGGAACTAATACTCTTTAGTGTTGTTTAAAAATATTTAACATCATTCTAAATTTGTATTAATGTATTCTAAACTATCTTTCAAGGTACACTTACATCATTCTAATTTTTAACAATTATTTAGTTTAAAATCATATAGTGCTAAAATAAGTGGACTAAAAACTATGAAATCACTACTATCTAGAGAAACGGAGACAATAAAGGTTCCTAACCTCTTTGACCATCATAATATGTAAGTGGAGGATGCAACTATGCAATAAAACAATATTGTCATATTTTTTTAATTTCACTCATAAATTGGAGGTTAACCCTTACGAAAATATTGAGCTTTTTGTTAACTGGAGCTTATACTCTTTAGTGTTGTTTAAAAATATTTAACCATATTCTACATTTGTGTTAATGTATTGTAAACTATTTTTCAAGGTACATTTACAACATTCTATTTTTTCAAAGTTAATTTAGTTTAAAATCATATACTGCTTAAATAAGTGCATTAAACACTATGAAATCAATATTATCTAGAGAAACGGAGACAATAAAGGTTCCTAACCTCTTTGACCTTCATAATATGTAAGTGGAGGATGCAACTATGCAATAAAACAATATTGTAATATTTTTTTAAATTCACTCAAAATTTGTAGGTTAACAACCCCTACGAAAATATTGAGTTTTTAGTTAACTGAAGCTTATACTCTTCAGTGTTGTTTAAAAATATTAAACCACATTCTACATTTGTATTAAGTTATTGTAAACTATCTTTCAAGGTACATTTACATTATTTTATTTTTAACAGTTAATTTACTTTAAAATCATATACTGCTTAAATAAGTGGACTAAATACTATGAAATTACTATTATCTAGAGAAACGGAGACAAAAAGGTTCCTAACCTCTTTGACCATCATAATATGTAAGTGGAGGATGCAACTAAGCAATAAAACAATATTGTAATATTTTTTTAATTTCACTCAAAATTTGTAGGTTAGCCCCTACGAAAATATTGAGTTTTTAGTTATTTGGAACTAATACTCTTTAGTGTTGTTTAAAAATATTTAACCACATTCTAAATTTGTATTAATGTATTCTAAACTATCTTTCAAGGTACACTTACATCATTCTAATTTTTAACAATTATTTAGTTTAAAATCATATAGTGCTAAAATAAGTGGACTAAAAACTATGAAATCACTATTATCTAGAGAAACGGAGACAATAAAGGTTCCTAACCTCTTTTAACATCATAATATGTAAGTGGAGGATGCAACTATGCAATAAAACAATATTGTCATATATTTTAAATTTCATTCAAAATTTGTAGGTTAACCCCTACGAAAATATTGAGTTTTTCGTTGACTGGAGCTTATACTCTTTAGTGTTGTTTAAAAATATTTAACCACATTCTACATTTGTGTTAATGTATTTTAAACTATATTTGAAGGTACATTTACATCATTATAATTTTTAAAAGTTAATTTATTTTAAAATCATATACTGCTTAAATAAGTGGACTAAACACTATGAAATCACTATTATCTAGAGAAACAGAGACAACAAAGGTTCCTAACCTCTTTGACCATCATAATATGTAAGTGGAGGATGCAACTATGCAATTAAACAATATTGTCATATTTTTTAATTTCACTCAAAATTTGTAGGTTAACCTCTACAAAAATATTGAGTTTTTCGTTAACTGGAGCTTATACTCTTTAGTGTTGTTTAAAAATATTTAACCACATTCTACATTTGTGTTAATGTATTGTAAACTATATTTGAATGTACATTTACATCATTATAATTTTTAAATGTTAATTTAGTTTAAAATTATATACTGCTTAAATAAGTGGACTAAACACTATGAAATCACGATTATCTAGAGAAACGGAGACAACAAATGTTCCTAACCTCTTTGACCATCATAATATGTAACCACATTCTACATTGAGTTTTTCGTTAACTGGAGCTTATACTCTTTAGTGTTGTTTAAAAATATTTCACCACATTCTACTTTTGTGTTAAGTTATTGTAAACTATCTTTCAAGGTACATTTACATTATTCTAATTTTTAAAAGTTAATTTAGTTTAAAATTATATACTGCTTAAATAAGTGGACTAAACACTATGAAATCACTATTATCTAGAAAAACGGAGACAACAAAGGTTCCTAACCTCTTTGACCATCATAATATGTAAGTGGAGGATGTAACTATGCAATAAAACAATATTGTCATATTTTTTTAATTTCACTCAAAATTTGTAGGTTAACCCCTACGAAAATATTGAGTTTTTAGTTAACTGGAGCTTATACTCTTTAGTGTTGTTTAAAAATATTCATCCACATTCTACATTAGTATTAGTGTATTCTAAACTATATTTCAAGGTACACTTACATCATTCTAATTTTTAAAAATTAATTTAGTTTAAAATAATATTCTACTTAAATAAGTGGACTAAACATTATGAAATCACTATTATCTAGAGAAACGGGGACAACAAAGGTTCGTAACCTCTTTGACCATCATAATATGTAAGTGGAGGATGCAACTATGCAATAAAACAATATTGTCATATTTTTTTAATTTCACTCAAAATTTGTAGGTTAACCCCTACGAAAATATTGAGCTTTTAGTTAACTGGAGCTTATACTCTTTAGTGTTGTTTAAAAATATTTAACCATATTCTACATTTGTGTTAATGTATTGTAAACTATTTTTCAAGGTACATTTACAACATTCTATTTTTTCAAAGTTAATTTAGTTTAAAATCATATACTGCTTAAATAAGTGCATTAAACACTATGAAATCACTATTATCTAGAGAAACGGAGACAACAAAGGTTCCTAACCTCTTTGACCATCATAATATGTAAGTGGAGGATGCAACTATGCAATTAAACAATATTGTCATATTTTTTAATTTCACTCAAAATTTGTAGGTTAACCTCTACAAAAATATTGAGTTTTTCGTTAACTGGAGCTTATACTCTTTAGTGTTGTTTAAAAATATTTAACCACATTCTACATTTGTGTTAATGTATTGTAAACTATATTTGAATGTACATTTACATCATTATAATTTTTAAAAGTTAATTTAGTTTAAAATTATATCTGCTTAAATAAGTGGACTAAACACTATGAAATCACGATTATCTAGAGAAACGGAGACAACAAATGTTCCTAACCTCTTTGACCATCATAATATGTAACCACATTCTACATTGAGTTTTTCGTTAACTGGAGCTTATACTCTTTAGTGTTCTTTAAAAATATTTCACCACATTCTACTTTTGTGTTAAGTTATTGTAAACTATCTTTCAAGGTACATTTACATTATTCTAATTTTTAAAAGTTAATTTAGTTTAAAATTATATACTGCTTAAATAAGTGGACTAAACACTATGAAATCACTATTATCTAGAAAAGCGGAGACAACAAAGGTTCCTAACCTCTTTGACCATCATAATATGTAAGTGGAGGATGTAACTATGCAATAAAACAATATTGTCATATTTTTTTAATTTCACTCAAAATTTGTAGGTTAACCCCTACGAAAATATTGAGTTTTTAGTTAACTGGAGCTTATACTCTTTAGTGTTGTTTAAAAATATTCATCCACATTCTACATTAGTATTAGTGTATTCTAAACTATATTTCAAGGTACACTTACATCATTAATTTTTAAAAATTAATTTAGTTTAAAATAATATTCTACTTAAATAAGTGGACTAAACATTATGAAATCACTATTATCTAGAGAAACGGGGACAACAAAGGTTCGTAACCTCTTTGACCATCATAATATGTAAGTGGAGGATGCAACTATGCAATAAAACAATATTGTCATATTTTTTTAATTTCACTCAAAATTTGTAGGTTAACCCCTACGAAAATATTGAGTTTTTCGTTAACTGGAGCTTATACTCTTTAGTGTTGTTTAAAAATATTTAACCACATTCTACATTTGTATTAATGTATTCTAAACTATCTTTCAAGGTACACTTACATCATTCTAATTTTTAACAATTAATTTAGTTTAAATTCATATACTGCTTAAATAAGTGGACTAAACACTATGAAATCACTATTATCTAGAGAAACGGAGACAACAAAGGTTCCTAACCTCTTTGACCATCATAATATGTAAGTGGAGGATGCAACTATGCAATAAAACAATATTGTCATATTTTTTAATTTCACTCAAAATTTGTAGGTTAACCCCTACGAAAATATTGAGTTTTTAGTTAACTGGAGCTTATACTCTTTAGTGTTGTTTAAAAATATTTAACCATATTCTACATTTGTGTTAATGTATTGTAAACTATTTTTCAAGGTACATTTACATCATTATAATTTTAAAAGTTAATTTAGTTTAAAATCATATACTGCTTAAATAAGTGCATTAAACACTATGAAATCACTATTATCTAGAGAAACGGAGACAACAAATATTTCTAACCTCTTTGACCATCATAATATGTAAGTGGAGGATGCAACTATGCAATAAATAATATTGTCATATTTTTTTAATTTCACTCAAAATTTGTAGGTTAACCCCTACGAAAACATTGAGTTTTTAGTTAACTGGAGCTTATACTCTTTAGTGTTGTTTAAAAATATTCAACCACATTCTAAATTTGTATTAATATATTCTAAACTATCTTTCAAGGTACACTTACATCATTCCAATTTTTAACAATTAATTTAGTTTAAAATCATATACTGCTAAAATAAGTGGACCAAACACTATGAAATCACTATTATCTACAGAAACGTAGACAACAAAGGTTCCTAACCTCTTTGACCATCATAATATGTAAGTGTAGGATGCAATTATGCAATAAAACAATATTGTCATATTCTTTTAATTTCACTCAAAATTTGTAGGTTAACCCCTACGAAAATAATTAGATTTTCGTTAACTGGAGCTTATAATATTTAGTGTTGTTTAAAAATATTTAACCACATTCTACATTTGTGTTAATGTATTGTAAACTATCTTTCAAGGTACACTTACCTCACTCTAATTTTTAACAATTAATTTAGTTTAAAATCATATAATCGCTTAAATAAGTGGTCTAAACACTATGAAATCACTATTATCTAGAGAAACGAAGACAACAAAGGTTCCTAACCTCTTTTACCATCATAATATGTAAGTGTAGGATGCAAATATGCAATAAAACAATATTGTCATATTTTTTTAATTTCACTCAAAATTTGTAGGTTAACCCCTACGAAAATATTGAGTTTTTCGTTAACTGGAGCTTATACTCTTTAGTGTTGTTTAAAAATATTTAACCACATTCTACATTTGTGTTAATGTATTGTAAACTATCTTTCAAGGTACACTTACCTCACTCTAATTTTTAACAATTAATTTAGTTTAAAATCATATACTGCTTAAATAAGTGGTCTAAACACTATGAAATCACTATTATCTAGAGAAACGGAGACAACAAAGGTTCCTAACCTCATTGACCATCATAATATGTAAGTGGAGGATGCAACTATGCAATAAAAGAATATTGACATATTTTTTTAATTTCACTCAACATTTGTAGGTTTAACCCCTACGAAAATATTGAGTTTTTCGTTAAGTGGAGTTTATACTCTTTAGTGTTGTTTAAAAATATTTAACCTCATTCTATATTTGTATTAATGTATTCTAAATTATCTTTCAAGGTACACTTACATCATTCTAATTTTTAACAATTAATTTAGTTTAAAATCATATACTGCTTAAATAAGTGGTCTAAACACTATGAAATCACTATTATCTAGAGAAACGGAGACAACAAAGGTTCCTAACCTCTTTTACCATCATAATATGTAAGTGGAGGATGCAACTATGCAATAAAAGAATATTGACAATTTTTTTTAATTTCACTCAAAATTTGTAGGTTTAACCCCTACGAAAATATTGAGTTTTCGTTAACTGGAGTTTATACTCTTTAGTGTTATTTAAAAATATTTAACCACATTCTACATTTGTATTAATTTATTCTAAACTATCTTTCAAGGTACACTTGCATCATTCTAATTTTAACAAATTAATTTTGTTTAAATTCATATATTACTTAAATAAGTGGACTAAACACTATTAAATAACTATTAGCTAAAGAAACGGAGACAACAAAGGTTTCTAACCTCTTTGACTATCATAATATGTAAGTGTAGGATGCAACTATGCAATAAAACAATATTGTCATATTTTTTAATTTCACTCAAAATTTGTAGGTTAATCTCTACGAAAATATTGAGTTTTTCGTTAACTGGAGTTTATACTCTTTAGTGTTGTTTAAAAATATTTAACCACATTCTATATTTGTATTAATGTATTCTAAACTATCTTTCAAGGTACACTTACATCATTCTAATTTTAACAATTAATTTTGTTTAAAATCATATCTTGCTTAAATAAGTGGACTAAACACTATGAAATCACTATTATCTAGAGAAACGGAGACAACAAAGGTTTCTAACCTCTTTGACCATCATAATATGTAAGTGTAGGATGCAACTATGCAATAAAACAATATTGTCATATTTTTTTAATTTTATTCAAATTTGTAGGTTAACCCTACGAAAATATTGAGTTTTTAGTTAACTGAGCTTATACTCTTTAGTGTTGTTTAAAAATATTTAACCACATTCTACATTTGTATTAATGTATTCTAAATTATCTTTCAAGGTACACTTACATCATTCTAATTTTTAACAATTAATTTAGTTTAAAATCATATCTTGCTTAAATAAGTGGACTAAACACTATGAAATCACTATTATCTAGAGAAACGGAGACAACAAAGGTTTCTAACCTCTTTGACCATCATAATATGTAAGTGTAGGATGCAACTATGCAATAAAACAATATTGTCATATTTTTTAATTTCACTCAAAATTTGTAGGTTAACCCTACGAAAATATTGAGTTTTTCGATGCTTGGAGTTTATACTCTTTAGTGTTGTTTAAAAATATTTAACCACATTCTACATTTGTATTAATGTATTCTAAATTATCTTTCAAGGTACACTTACATCATTCTTATTTTTACAAATTAATTTAGTTTAATTTCATATACTGCTTAAATAAGTGGAGTAAACACTATTAAATAATTATTATCTACCGAAACGGAGACAACAAAGGTTTCTAACCTCTTTGACCATCATAATATGTAAGTGTAGGATGCAACTATGCAATAAAACAATATTGTCATATTTTTTAATTTCACTCAAAATTTGTAGGTTAACCCCTACTGAAAATATTGAGTTTTTCGTTAACTGGAGCTTATACTCTTTAGTGTTGTTTAAAAATATTTAACCACATTCTACATTTGTATTAATGTATTCTAAACTATCTTTCAAGATACACTTTCATCATTCTAATTTTTAACAATTAATTTTGTTTAAAATCATATACTGCTTAAATAAGTGGATTAAACACTATGAAATCACTATTATCTAGAGAAACGGTGACAACAAAGGTTCCTAACCTCTTTGACCATCATAATATGTAAGTGGTTGATGCAACTATACAATAAAACAATATTTTCATATTTTTTTAATTTCACTCAAAATTTGTAGGTTGACCCCCTACGAAAATATTGAGTTTTTCGATAACTGGAACTTATACTCTTTAGTGTTGTTTAAAAATATTTAACCACATTCTACATTTGTGTTAATGTATTGTAAACTATCTTTCAAGGTACATTTACATCATTCAAATTTTTAAAAGTTTATTTAAAACAATGTTAATGAGATGATACCTGAAAGTTATCGAATTCACGCTTAGGTATCTTGTCATCAAACTTCCTCAGCTCATGTCTTCCCATGGACCATCTCCAACACCGATTAAAACAATGGACAATGCATACGAAGCTGCAATGTGATAGGAGCTTAGGGATCATGTCATCAAACTATTGCACGTTTTGTTTTTTTTTTTTTTTTCTCACCTTGCCTTTACAATGGCGTCTATAGTTGTTTTTTCTTGTTGACTGAGTTCTCCTTCTGGCATATCCAAACCTCTTGTTACCTTCATATTCATAACATGGTCTTGTTATTATTTGTTCATACCCTTTTTTTTGTTTTAAAAAGCTTTGTAACTTTACATGCCCATCAGCGACGATCACCAGAACATGAAACTGTCCGTTGTTCTTTTCAACAGTGTCGACCGCAGCATCAGTGAGCAGTCCTTACGACTTTGGCCCTTTCCAACAAAAGCTGTATACAGAAGCTTCATATTTAGTAATAAGGTCGAAATTTTTACTAAAGAGCAGTACAGGTCTTAGAGATTTTTACAAGGTACCATACGAAATTAAAAACTAAGTTTTTAATATGAAATTTATTTGTTACAACTATATTTTCCTAAAAATGAATAATAAATTAAATCAATTTTAAAATAAGAAATTGTGAAAAAGAACAAATTCAATATTATAATGATTGCATCGAGTCAAATTAAACACACACTCACCAAAAAGTAATATCGGCACCATCTCTATAATATTATCTCAGAAGTCAGTTTTCTATGTGTCGCGTTCACGTTAACTCTCACAATGGTTAATTACATAAATATCTTTAATGAATTAAAAATATTAAATCTAATTGTCATTATCAACTTTTCTATTTTTTCCTTTTTGTATTATTTCCAAATAACATATATAATAAAGAAAACATTTATCAAAGAAAAAATTATTATTTTATAAACAAAAATTAATACAGTATTATACATTTATAAAAAAGAAATTTTCCAAGAAAATAATGTTGGATTAAAAATAATTTATTTCTTTTAAAATATAATCTTAAATAACAATGTGTATATATATATATTAAGTTATATAATAATTTTCTTTATCAATCTATTTTCTGATATGATAAAAAATAACTTCAATAACATTACCAAAATCTTTTTAATGAGCTAAAAAATATTTTCGAATTAATAGTACAGAGATATTTTATTTATGTTTTCAAAATAGGTTTTTTGGTTAAATTTTATGTTTGATTTAGACTTTCTATATATATATATATTTTTTTTTAATTACATAGATAAAACTATCTATAAGAAACTAGCATATTTTTTTACTATAAATTTATTTGGAACAAATAATTCAAAGTATATAATTAGAGAAGTCATTTTTCTAAGTGTATCACTCATTTTAATTTTATGATGGTTAATTACATAGGTAAAATTAATAAATTAAAATATTATATCTAACTGCTACTATCAAATTTTTTATTTGTTTTTAATTTTTGTTTCCCTTCTATATTATTTCTAAATAACATATATAGTGAAAATGAAATATTAGTTGAATGAAAATGATAAATTTTATAAATAGAATATATATTATACATAATATAGTTTAAAATAAAAAGTTCCCAAAAACTAATGTTGATATTAAAATTATATATTTACTTTAAAAATAATCTTAAAGAATTTTATATACAAATGTATTGTTTTAAAAAGTTTTATTGATATATCGAAGTACAAATAGAGTTAAAGAATCGTATACAACACAAGAAAATGCAATTTATTACATAAGCAGAAATATGAGACATACTATATATATATAAAAACTAATAAAAATATTTTTTATATATATTAAGATATTTTCTTATATGAATGTACACAAACTTATTAAACTATATTTAGAAATATAAAAAACAATAAACTAAATGAAAATAATTAAATTAATCAAAATTTTAATCTGTTAAAAAATAAAAAGGTTATGGTTGAATTTAGAAAATTATATTCAATCTAATATACCTAAATAATTATCAACCTAAAAATAGTATATATCCAAAATCACATGTCTAATTAAAATAAACTTATTATTATTTATAAATAATCATACATACAAATTACATAATAATTAAAAATTAAAATAAATATTAAATAATTCTAATAATATATTTGTTTTGTTAATATTTATATATGTGCATGAACACGGGAAAATCACCTAGTAAATACTAAAGAAAAAACACAAAATTCTACTTGTATGTAATAATTATAGTAAAGAAATAGTATCCTCAGTATACTCTATGTCTTCTTCTCTCATCCCTAGTTATGATAGTAGTTGCTCTGTCTTCCTCTCTCATATCTTACTCAGAAAACACAAAGAAAAACCCCAAGACGAGGGGGTTTTTGAAGGTGAGGAATCAACGATTTTTTTTGTATGTTTTTATCTGTATTGACGTTTTTGGCTTCTTTCTACAGCATGAAGCTAAATAGATCTCAACAGAGATATTTTGTCAGCTTCTTCCACATCTGTGGTTCGACCTCTACATCTATTCATCAACTTTTGGACACCTAGCTCTAGTTCACTTTTGAGCAGTTTTAATATACTACAAAAAAGAATCATATTGCATCATATAAATGGTATCAGATAAAAAGATTTTAGTTTAAATTACTTATTCATAAATGATACCAATAATATGTGCTTAACATCAGTTATAATACCCTCTCTAATCCCAAATCGGGCTATCGTTATCAAAGCTAGCTAGGTTTTTCTTTTGTTTTTGTATAGTCTCTCACTCCTCTCTAGTGCATATATGTTCTACTTGTGGGTTTTGTGATTTGCTTGTTAGGTTATAGATTTTCTTTAGGTATCTTAGTGTCGTGTGTTAACAGTATGATATTGCTTGTGCAGTTGTCTTTGTCTTAAAACTTGAAAGAGAGTGAAAGTATAATGGCTGTCATTTTTTTGGTGGATAAAGATGGAAATCTTGATGAAACTGGAAGGACTGAAGTCACATTGGCTCCAAACTGGACTGAGAAAATATATATCCCTTTCTAGTCTGAAGCACTTCAAACATTAGTGTAGGCTAATTATCTTTGATTATTTTCTGAAGAATATTGTCAACTTGTATGAATCGTTTGCTCGTTGAAGTTTTCGATTGTTTTACGTCAATGACATGTGCTGCAATATGCCAATGAAGGTATTATTTTAGTTGTAGTTTGGGTTGAATGTCACACCTCTAAACTATATATCGTTTCTAACATATTGTATAACTTTGCAGACATTAACCCTGATGAAGCTAAAATACTAGGAAGAAGCCACATGTATTCTATTTGAGGTAATTTTTTTATAAAAAAAAAAAAAAATCATTGGACAGTGTTACTTGATGATTGATTTTGCTGTTGACAGTTGTATTGTCATTATAGCTTTTGATACTGCTCTATGTGAATTTTTTTCTTCTAATTCCATTTTTTCCCATCATCAGACTATGACAAAACATGGCTGGTCTGTGACATTACAACTATTGGCTGAGTTTATAAACGTGGGAACACTCTCTGTTCAAGCTGAAGATACAGTTGCTTCTAAGAATGTCATCAATATGACCCTTGACTCTGACAATTTGGATTCTAAGAGTGTAAGTGCATGCAACTTATGATTCTAGCTTGTCTTGTCATATAAAATTTTATTTCAAGTTGTCTTTTTATTTTCTCTTTCTAGGATTATTTTCTAAGAATTTCAAGACTGATTCTTGATAACACGACTATAGCAGTCCCAGTATATGTGATTAAGGTAGTGAAGAACAACTCCATTTGGGTCTCCATATGCTTGATTTTGCAGCATTTTGAAATAAAAGTAAGCCAATGATGTTAATATGAGTGTCAAATCATATTTTCTAGTAAACATTCTGTTAAATTGTCTATTTTGTATATGTAGGAAACCTCATTGCTTTTGGAATGCATCGATTACAATACCAGTGAGCGTATTGGGTAATTAACAAAACGTTAACCTTCTACAGGGTCCTATACTCTGCTTTTTGTTTTGTACTAATATTACCCGGATGATAGTGAAATTTGTAGCTCAATTAGAGAGTCTTTTTAGTAAACAAGAGGCAGCAGTATTTGTCTATCCATCCACAAGTCATGGTTCCAGCAAGATGCTTACTCCTGCGTACCACTTGAGTAAAATCTTCGAGTAGTTATTTGCATCTGTTTGGTTAAGGATTTTGTTGGGATTCTGTAGGTTCTGAAAGGCCAACTTAATGTGGATGCTTTTGAGGAGAAAGTTCAATACAGTTTTCTTGATTACATATCCAGCGGCTTCGAGTTATATCTGTCTTCCAGCTTCGAATGGTGATTACCGAATTTCAAGTTCTTTGCACGACGAATCTCCATTGAACGGATTAAACCCATATCAGCAGGTACTATTTTGTTGGAACCGGCTAATGTTAGTCTATGTTTATTTTTAAGTATTAAGACCCTCAATGTTTTATTTTATTTTTATCTTTGAATCTAGCATGCTCTGTAGTTATCAAACTGGTGCAAGATTCAATTACTTCAAATATTTTGTGACAGACAGTGAATAAAGATGTAAAACCCCATGTTTTTGATTCTTGTTGGCAAGTTACATTTATATTACATAAGGAAATTAAAAGGTACAAGCTGATTCTGGAACAACGTCAGAGACACTTGGTAAACCGGAGACAGTATGTACAAGGGTTTTGTTATATTCAAAGGTACAGAGATCACGTGTAAAGCCTTAACCGGCTTGTGATTAGTACTCTGCAGATGGGACAGTTTGATATCCTGGATCCGCAATCTCCACAAGTCTGCAAACAAGAAACTTACAAATCTAAGTAAATGAGTTTGAGTGATACTTTAATAGGTAAACAGTTTAGGCTTCTTTAGGGAGTAACTCACCATGTGACCACAGCCAAAAGCCACGTCTTTTCGGCTAGTCAGACATACAGGGCAGTTCTGTTTTAACAGGAAACAATAAGAGATGAGATGAGACAGAAGGCAGCAACTGAATAAGAAAAGCAAGCAGTTTCTAGGACCTGTGTTTGTTCGTCTGAGTCAGATGATGGTTGTCCTGTGCGAAGTGGAGGCGTGTAAGGAATAGGTGGTGGCCTTGGGTTTATTTTCTTGGCTAAGCCCGTCGTTTTCCTTTATATAAGAGAACATCACAAGCAGTTTAAGACAATAGCTATGTTCTGTCTCTTGGGGATATTAAAGAGGATGTACCCGAGTAAGCCGAGTTCGATTGCTGCTTGATACTGGAATGGAATCTCCATCAGAGCAGCAAGAGCGAATGCAGTTTCTTTAGCAGACTGTGGTGTATCTCTCTTCATGATCTCAGTAAAGTTCACAAACTTTGTAGAGAGAAGCAGATCAAGATCAAGAAGAAGCTCGGAATAAAGATGGAAGAGGAGTTGAAAATGGGATGATACCTGAAAGTTGTCGAACTCACGCTTAGGGATCTTGTCATCAAACTTCCTCATGTCTTCCCATGGACCATCTCCAACGCCGATTAAAACAATCGACAAAGCGTACGAGCTGCAATGTGATGGGAGCTTTTAGAAAATAGAGTTGCGGAAGTGAAAGTAAATTATTTTCTCACCTTGCGTTTACAATGGCGTCTATAGTTGTTTTCTCTTGTTGACTGAGTTCTCCTTCGGGCATATCCAAACCTCTAGTTACCTTCACATTCAAAACATGGTTTCGTTATTCACCAAAAATTGCTAGACGGTAATTAGAGATAGAAAACTAGAGACTAGTCGGATTATTTGAGGTTTAGACATTTAGTCATTAACAAATAGTTTTTATTTATATTAGATATTTTAATTTAAAATTTAATCGTAAATTATATCAAATATAAAAAGTCACTTTTCATCCTCTATGTCTTTTTGCTTGAAATTGAACCCCTTGTGTCAATATGCTCTGTTATTAATCTATAAAATTCTAGTGTTTAAAAAAAATCAGATATACAAAAAAACAAAAAAATAAACAAATTTGTGAATTTGAACTAACATTATTATTTGATTTAATAGATTTGGACCGATTCAGATTAATTTCAGCGGATTTAAATTATGTTTAACCGATTTGAGTTGCATATGAATATCTTTGATCATGATCGCTTTGCTGCTGTATAGACCGATCTTTAGAACATTGTTACTTCGTGTGTTCATACGCTTTTTGTTTTGAAAAGCTCTGTACCTGCCCATCGGCGACAATCACCAAAACATGAAACTGTCCGTTGTTCTTTTCAACAATGTCGACCGCAGCATCAATGAGCGGTCCATACGACGTTGGCCCTTTTGAACAAACGTTACTCAGAAGCTTATTGTTTTGGTAACGAAAGGTAGAGATTTTACTAAAGAGGAAAAAGACCTGATAAACGCAAGTTAGGTGCGATTCTTCTGTAACATGCTAAGACCTCTTCAAAGCCATGACATGGAGAGTTATCACTATGGAAACCGAACACTTCCTCGTCATGTGTCGTTGCTAGATAACGAAAGAAACACACAGTCTTATAAACAAAGCTTGAAGATGTTTCTTCTTGGGGAAACAAACAGAAAACATAACTCACAGTCACCAAAGCCGAAACAAGGGATGAGGTTGTCTTCATCGAAAGGTGCTAACGTTTGGCCTATTACAAATATCGCCTTTTCATATGGGTTTGGAGTTTCTCCAAGAGCGTGCAGACATTTTCCATCGAAAGAAGTTTTCCCTGAAAAAAAACAAAACGACGATCACTCTGCTACATTCTGTATTTGGTATAGTTTTATGATCAGTTGTGTTTCTTTTTATATAGTTTACCAGTCCATTCATTGCTCTTTGTGAAATCAATTCCGAGAATGAGATTTGATGATTCAAGACCAGCTTCTCTTAGTGCTTTTGATACCTTTTGAAAAATAAACACCATTCATTATTTTCATACATTTATTTTCCTCGGTTAGAACATATACCAAATTATTTTTTTGGTAAAATTCAGGAAATTACATTTTTAAAATGTTAAAATACTAAAAAATTGAATAAATATCCATTTTAAGGCTTCTTAATATAATTTCTTTTTAAAATATGTGAATGAATAATTTACAACTAAGAAAACACCATTTGTATTTTTTGTCCGTTCTAATAAATTGTTTTTAGTAGTACACCGATACTTAACTAACCATCGTAAATAGTCATTTTATATTTCAATGGCAACGAAAGTGGAGAAAACAAAATAAAATAATAATTTCTGTTTTGACAGCAAATAAATATTCGAAAGTAAGACTTTGAAGAACTCACAGAACATGGAAGTGGCAGAAACCATGACGATCAAAAGTCTAAGTCAACATCAGAAACTAGGATTTAAAGAAGAACAGGAAAGAAAACAAGAACCTGGTCCAGGGAAGAGAAGCGATCAGGGATGAGTGCGTACTTCTTCTTGGCAGCGTTGATCTTGTCGGAAACAGAGACCGAAGCATCCGACGGTGATGGTTCATCAATAGATACAGAGGACGACGTTGTTCTCTGTCCCCTAAGACTTCTACTGCTCTTGCTTTTACCACTCCCCAACTTCCGTAAGAAATTCCCCATACCCGTAGACATCTTGTTTGCTTCTTCTTCGAATTGAAATATGATTTTCCAGATGGAGATAAGATTCTTTGCTGGAATATTTACGAAGGAAGGCACCTTTTTCTGTTCTTTATTATTTTACTACTAAATTAACGCGGCAACCATTATTGTTATCTTTATTTTACGCGGCCAGGTAGGTCATATTAATATTTACTGTCCCACTCTTATGGATGATATAAACACACCATTAGTGAGATAATTAAAAATAATAATAGGATGACGTGGGTGACTAAGATGGAATAGTGAAAAGAATGACTTTGTGGTCAAGGTGGAATTAGATGCTCTAGTGTTATCCCAAGTCCCAAGTTAATCTCTCTATCTTCTGCACCGCCCACCCGTTTCTTGAATCTTACTCTGCCGAAATAAAAACACAATAAGCTGTCCTAATCATTTTAAACAAATTTTTGTTGCAAAATGTCATATAGAATATAAATTTTGGAAATACCTATAGTTTTAATATTAACATACTTAGTTTAGTACTTTGAGAGACATGTGAGACTCTTGCTAGTATATAGAATATACATACACGATCGATCTGGAAATTTTTATATATGTTTGTTTTCTGCACCCCGCCCGTTTCTTGAATCTTACTCTACCGAAATACAAACACAATAGCCCGTTATGGACGTAAAAGAGGTCCAACCTAATCCAGTATCGTTCCTCCGTTTTGGAAGCTGTCTTAATCATCTTTAACATAATTTGGTTGCATAATTTGAAATAACTATTATTTTAATATTAATATATTTAGTTTAGTATTTAGAGAGACATGTGAGACTCTTGTGGGTTAGTAAACATAGATCGAATCCGGAAATTTTTCTCTATGTTTGTTTTCAAATATGAGCCCAGACAAAGTTAGTTTTCCACCCATAAATTCCATGATGCCCCAAAAGAATCAAGGATCAGAATGCCAGCAACGTTGGAATGGGATGTGTCTGTCCCATATCATTTATTTCCAAGTCCACGCCAGAAGAAAACTAGCGTATTTCACATTTATTAAATCGATTAAAGATACTTGATTAGAACAGGAAAGGGAAAACAAAAGATAGACTAACATGTGGCTTTCTAAATTGAGCGATGAGGTTATATATGCTTTTTATTTATCTCTTTTGTATTTTTTTTTTTCGCTAAATATATGTACGTAATGAAAACACTACGTAATATAGTCAACAATTCGAAAGTTTTATGTCCCAGAAAATTTAGCAAAAAAAAAAAAAAAGAAAACTGTTCTGATAAGTTTGTACTCTGTATCGTTCTAAGTCCAAGTTTGGTATAAGCTTCTTCCGCACATGTGTCTCGTGATTTCAAACAACCAATTCGGTGTGTAACAAACAAAGACTACTGAACAATTGTTGCATTTTTTCTCCAGTTTGGTTAACACTAAAATCATGACACTATACAAATTAATAATATTAAAAGGAAAATAAGTTAAATTATATTCTCGCAACATACAAATGCGTTTAACATTTTCTTATACTGCAATCATTTACAGCAAATTTGATAAACTTAAATAAATTTCAATACCGTTGAATATTTCATTACTATGTGGAAAAGTCAAACACAATTTCTGTAATAAAAGCAGAACGAAAGACTCGCTGCATCAGATGCACTCCGCGAGACAAGAACAAGAACACACGAAAACAAGAAGGATTTAACTCCTGAACCATCCATGGCTGAATCAACTCGGCCGCTTCTCACCGATTCAAACTCGCCACCACCGAGATCACTCGACGAGACCATCGAGAGATACATCGGAAGCTTTGGGTGGGCACAGTTTCTTCAAGCCACGTTAGTCTCCTTCTCTGGTGTTTTCGACGCGCAACAAACTTTCATCTCTGTCTTCACTGATTTCGAACCCACGTGGCACTGCACCGAGTCAGACTCGTTCTGCCATGACTCCGTCTCCAACATCTGCATCCTCCCGAAAAACGCATGGTCATGGGATCTCTCTCCTCACGTCTCCGTTATATCCGAGTGGAGTCTCCAATGCGCAGGCTCGTTCGTGAAGGGCTTGCCGGAGAGTTCCTTCTTTGTGGGATGTTTGATCGGAGGTTTAGTTCTCTCAACACTAGCAGATTCGTCGCTTGGTCGTAAGAACATGCTGTTTCTATCATGTCGATGTCAACAATGCTAACGGTCTTCTCACCTAATATTTGGGTTTACGCTTTTCTTCGGTTGGTTAACGGGTTTGGTCGAGCGACGGTCGGGACGTGCGCTCTAGTTCTCTCGACGGAGCTGGTCGGGAAGAAATGGAGAGGACGTGTCGGAATCATGAGTTTCTTTGGATTCATGCTAGGGTTCTTGTCTCTCCCTGCCATGGCTTATATGAACCGAGGGAACTCGTGGAGGATACTCTATATTTGGACCTCGGTTCCGACCATGATATACTGCGTCATGGTTCGTTTCTTCGTTTGCGAGTCTCCAAGGTGGCTTTTCGTTAGAGGTCGTAGAGAAGAAGCCATTTCGATTCTCAAAAGGGTTGCTTCGAGCGATGTTACCACCATGAGTTTACCATTCGAGGAGCAAGAAAACATAGATGAGAAGCCTAGTGTTAACATCTACGCAGCCATGAAGGTATTGGTGGAGAAGAGATGGGCACTTAAGAGACTCTCCGCGGTAATGGCGGTTGCGTTTGGGATCGGTTTGGTTTATTACGGGATGCCATTAGCGTTATCTAATCTAGATTTCAACATTTATATGAGCTCAGCGTTTAACGCGTTGATGGATTTGCCAGCGAACCTAATTACACTTTTCCTCGTTGATAAACTCAGCAGGAGAAACGCACTCATCGGGTTTACGGCCTTGGGAGGGGTCTCTAGCGTTCTCATATTCGCGTTACAGAATATGAGAATCCAGAACCACGGGGAGTTACAGTTAGTATTAGAGCTAATGTCTTACTTTTGTGCTTGTTCGGCTTTTAACATAGAGATGATTTACACTATCGAGTTGTTTCCTACATGTGTGAGGAACTCGGCCATCGCAATGGCTAGACAGGCATTGGTGCTTGGTGGTGTTTTCAGTCCTATTATGGTAGCAGCTGGTAGGAAGAACGGGGTCTGGTCGTTCGGGTTGTTTGGTCTTGCTATTGGTTTGCTTGGATTGTTCACGGTCGGATTGCCGGAGACTAGAGGGAGTGATCTATGTGACACTATGGACGAGGAAGAATGCAGAGTTCGGCGGAGCAACAATGATATCGCTAGTTGTGTGATTGCATGATCGTATGAAGAATTTTAAATGCATGTAACGTAGATTTATTCTATTACTGTCACTTGGTTGTCGTTTATGTATAATCCAATGTTAAGCTTACTCTTAGAAACGTAGGCCTGGAACTTCTTGAATTCAGGAAAAAAATGTAGGCCTTGCAGTTTTTTGTTTGTCTTCTATTTCATAAATAGACCTTAAGGGAATGTTTTTTTTTTACACTATAGTCACAAGTCATTTCCAACGAGTGTGGAGATGAATCAAGATAGCTACACACGCATGTCTTGCTTATATTTATCTGACAAGTTCTAATGTACAAGTAAACAAACTTGACTTAAAACATTATGATTTAACCTAATCGAATTAGATGCGTGCAAAACAATTATATATGTTCGTCGTTCCAATTATGGGATAAATACTACTCCTAGGGTTGTTGGTAGTTGACTAGTTGGCTGTGTGGGATAATATAAATGAGGAATACAGTGCATACCCGCCTGTTTGTAGATATGCTCTCATCGGTTTTAAATGTCGAAAGTCTATTATATATCAAACAAAAATTTAGGTCAAAAACATGATTCACAATCATAAGAAAAAGGGACTGTATTGTTTGTTTGTGATCACTTAAATTAACTCCCGTAACGAATGAGCTGACCAATGGCATTTATGCAGGGAAACTTTCATATGCCAACTTAATTTGCAAGTACTCAAGGTATAAGAAATCGCACTTTTTGTTATACATTATGAATTTGTGTCTACTTACATGCGTTCGTATATTAGGTTACACTTCATCCATTTGTATCAAAATTAATCTCCATATATACATGTACGTAGATCACGTTCTATGCTATTAAAAAGGTAACCCAAGCGGTCTGATAGTATAACACTTATCATACATGATGAATGATTGGCTAAACCATAGTTATAAACTATTTAATATTTACTATAAAATCTGAGGTATAAACTAACATACATAAACCAATAACTTGCAGATAATTTGGATTTGGATATGGATTTTAAAATCATAAAAGCAATAACAACTGAATTTGGTTTAGATTTTCAAAAATACATAAACCAATAACTTGCAGATCCACTAAAATATATAAACCAATATTGGTTAAACTATAGTTATAAACCATTTTAAACATAAATCTCCACTATTTTAAACTAATTTTACCCAAAAACCTTCTTTTTTACAGCCTATAGTTATAGCTTTAGTAAATATGATTTTTACAACCAATTTCTTTGTTAGTTATCGTTTTGCAACATAAACATAAAAAAAAATTGACAATTTTTTAAAATATAGATAAAAACTAAAATGGTAGACTGTTCTTGCAATTCAACCAATCATCCACTCACATCTTATCAATAATCACTTAATCAGAGCACACCAACAAACAACAATGATTTTTAAAAATTGAATATTTGAAGGTAAGCAGAGCCCTTTATACTACAGCAAAGGCCCAAATAAAAGGCTTTATATTCACAAAGCCCAAACACCATGTTTTACATAACAAACCCTAAAGATAATGGTCTGAACAGAATCTGACGAAGAGTGGTTGGGGAAGCTTGCGGTCCTCGATTCAAGAAAGAAGTTCAGCCCATGAGAGCAGACTGTGGCGGAACGGTCGAGGCGTTCGAACAGCAACCTCCATATCTCCTTTGAGAAGTCACACATAAGAAGAAGATGGTCTCTGGTCTCATTTTGAGATGAGCAAAGGGGAAACAAGTTTCGATGTTAATGCCCCATGATGCGAGCAGCGATTTGGTGGAGGCGGTCTGCATTAGCAACCCACATATTGGCGTGTTTTGGGCAGCGCTTTGAACCAAATAAGCTCAGCCCATTGTTTCTTTGTCTCGAGGCCTGAGAATTTCCCAGGTGTGAAGCGGAGAAAGATCCATCCGAGTTACCATTTGCTTCCTAGCGTAGGCATCTTCGTTTACAGGCGAGTCAGGGGGCGCAGAGTAGTTAGGTGTATGTGGAGATCAAGTTCTTGCTGAGAGCGAGGCCCTCCCAAACACCAGCCCGTAAGCGTTAGCAGCTCGATTAACAGTGGCGTTTATGGGAATTCTCGTGTTTCTCGGTCCATTTGCCAATGTAAAGAATAAGTTGGCCTAGGAGTCCAAATATCATACCAAAACTTAATCATAGAGAACTTTCCCAAGTTAGCTCGCAAGAAAATAAGGGCTGCGGTCTCAACTTCAACAAACGTTTCCACATCCAAGAGTCTTGTTGAGTTTCCCAATAGCCCAAAACTCTCGAGATAAATTGTAATGACGATGCCAATCAGCCCAAAAGAAGGTTTGTCGAGAAGAGAAGCCAAATGAATCGAAGGCGAGGACCTGATTCCGACTGTAAAGTTACGGAGACCTAGACCGCCTTCATCCTTGGAGGCAAACGGTAGACCAAGCAACCTTAGCAGATTGCAGGCTCTATATTACCAGACCAAAAACCGAATGCGAGCGATTCAATTTGCTTGATACAGCCTTTAGGCAAGATGAAACAAGACATCCGAAGTTTACAGTGCCGTGTAGACAGTGGAGAGGAGCTGAAGACGGCCTGCGAAGGAGATTATAGTAGCCCACATTTTGAACCTAGCGAGATCTTAGCAATAAGGGGAGCATATTCTGATATTTTCAGTTTCCTCGACATGAGAGGAAGACCGAGGTACCTAATAAGGAAGGTAGTGAAACCAAACCTCGCGATGGCAGCGGCTTCACGAGGATCCAGGCCAGCAATGAATAACTCAGTCTTTTCTTTATTCATTTCCGACCAGACCAGCTAGCAAAATCTTCCGACACTTCGGAGATGCCATGTAGAGCTACAGCTCCCATAAAAAATATCATAACATCATCTGCAAACATGAGATGGGATATCGAAGGTCAGCAGTATTTGGATGATAGGAGATCCAGCCCGCCTGAAATCTGGAATGAAGCAGCCGCGAGAGAGCTTCCATGGCAAGCACAAGAGATACGGAGAGAGGAGATCACCCTGGCGCTCCCCTAGTGCTCTAAAAGTATCCTCCAGAAACCCGTTAACGAAACAGAAGCGAGGACACCCATGTCTTGCTTATATTTATCTGACAAGTTCTAATGTACAAGTAAACAAACTTGACTTAAAACATTATGATTTAACCTAATCGAATTAGATGCGTGCAAAACAATTATATATGTTCGTCGTTCCAATTATGGGATAAATACTACTCCTAGGGTTGTTGGTAGTTGACTAGTTGGCTGTGTGGGATAATATAAATGAGGAATACAGTGCATACCCGCCTGTTTGTAGATATGCTCTCATCGGTTTTAAATGTCGAAAGTCTATTATATATCAAACAAAAATTTAGGTCAAAAACATGATTCACAATCATAAGAAAAAGGGACTGTATTGTTTGTTTGTGATCACTTAAATTAACTCCCGTAACGAATGAGCTGACCAATGGCATTTATGCAGGGGAAACTTTCATATGCCAACTTAATTTGCAAGTACTCAAGGTATAAGAAATCGCACTTTTTGTTATACATTATGAATTTGTGTCTACTTACATGCGTTCGTATATTAGGTTACACTTCATCCATTTGTATCAAAATTAATCTCCATATATACATGTACGTAGATCACGTTCTATGCTATTAAAAAGGTAACCCAAGCGGTCTGATAGTATAACACTTATCATACATGATGAATGATTGGCTAAACCATAGTTATAAACTATTTAATATTTACTATAAAATCTGAGGTATAAACTAACATACATAAACCAATAACTTGCAGATAATTTGGATTTGGATATGGATTTTAAAATCATAAAAGCAATAACAACTGAATTTGGTTTAGATTTTCAAAAATACATAAACCAATAACTTGCAGATCCACTAAAATATATAAACCAATATTGGTTAAACTATAGTTATAAACCATTTTAAACATAAATCTCCACTATTTTAAACTAATTTTACCCAAAAACCTTCTTTTTTACAGCCTATAGTTATAGCTTTAGTAAATATGATTTTTACAACCAATTTCTTTGTTAGTTATCGTTTTGCAACATAAACATAAAAAAAAATTGACAATTTTTTAAAATATAGATAAAAACTAAAATGGTAGACTGTTCTTGCAATTCAACCAATCATCCACTCACATCTTATCAATAATCACTTAATCAGAGCACACCAACAAACAACAATGATTTTTAAAAATTGAATATTTGAAGGTAAGCAGAGCCCTTTATACTACAGCAAAGGCCCAAATAAAAGGCTTTATATTCACAAAGCCCAAACACCATGTTTTACATAACAAACCCTAAAGATAATGTTTATATGGTTTTGTGATAAAAAAGGCCCAAACCAACTATGAGCTGGTAGGTCACGTGACAACACGTGCTCCATCGACCCCTCACCGGTACAGTGTTGGTTTTCTTTCTTGTTACAGCACTTTGTGATGATAATTAGAGATAAACCAAAGACCAACCAATTAATAAAGAAAAAGGGAAAAATCTGAAACCAAAAATCGAGAAGGAGACGAAGAAGAAGAACCTTTCGCGCTCTGACGGAAAAAAAAAATTCATTACTTACACTCATACATACTCCTCTCTCCCTCTCTCACAGGATCCTTGCCCCCCTTTGCGCGGATCCCTAATCAATCAATGACTCAATCGCCGGTTCAACCTCCTCCGCCGCTCCCCGCTCCGCCGCATTCCAGCGGCGGAGCCGTCTCGAGAGGCGACGTTCAGGTCAGATGCGCGGGATGCCGCGTGATTCTGAGGGTGAAGACCGGCGTCGTGGAGTTCTCGTGTCCCACTTGTCAGCTCCCCCAAATGCTACCGCCGGAGCTTCTCTCTAGGGCACGGACGCAGCAGCAGCAGCAACAACCGCCTCCGCCGATTCAGTCGCTTCCTCCTCCTCCTTCGCTTCCGCCGCAGCTGAAACCTATGAATCTGCAGCAGCAGCCAAGGCCTCCGGTTCCGGCGCACGGGATCGATCCGACGAAGATGCAATTGCCCTGCGCGAACTGCCAGGCGATTCTCAATGTTCCGCATGGTCTCACGAGGTTCTCGTGTCCTCAGTGCCACGTGGAGCTTGCTGTTGATGTCTCGAAGCTTAATCGGTCTCTGACTGCTCCTCAATCTGCTCCTGCTGCTGCTCCCTCGGTTCCTCCTCCGCCTCCTCCCGAAGAAGTCAACGAGGTCTATGCTTAATTTTAATTATCAATTTTATATTGCTGTTTGAATTATGCTATCGTTTGTTATACGTTTGGGTTAATAAATGTCCAGATCATATCTTTGTATGTTTTTCTGAACTAGCTTCACTGTATTTGTTGGTCCAAAACCAGGAAGCTATTGAAGTTGAGAGGGAAGAAGATGAAGGTGGAACTGCGGGAGAAACGTTTATGGATTATGTGAGTGTCACATCTTGACAGTTTGGTTTTGGTTTATCTTTTCGTCAGTTTTAATGGGTTTTTTTTTCCTTTTGCAGCGTCCACCAAAGCTTTCAATTGGACCTCCTCATCCTGATCCGATTGTGGAAACATCATCTCTGTCTGCAGTGCAGCCCCCAGAACCTACTTATGATCTCAGAATCAAGGAAGAGCTCGAAGAGTCAAAGGCTTTGTCGTGCTTGCAGATTGAGACATTAGTTTACGCTTGTCAGGTTGCTTTTAAATGGCAGGAAGTTTGGTTAATGGCCTCGAATGTGACTCGTTCTGGTCTGACATTGTTTGTTTGTTTTTTTTTTATTATAGAGGCATCTTCAGCACCTTGCTGATGGTACCAGGGCGGGATTTTTTGTTGGAGATGGTGCTGGTGTGGGGAAAGGGCGGACAATTGCTGGGTTGATTTGGGAGAATTGGAAACATGGAAGGAGAAAAGCTTTGTAAGTCTTGTAGGAGGATTCCGCTGTGCCAGTTGCATCCTTGATTGGATGTTAATAACTCAATTCAATCTAGCTTATTTGTGTATACTATATAGTCCCTTTTTTGGTCTCGTAGATGACTTAAATGTGGGGTGAGATGAGTTCTAATTGTCTTTGCTTCATTTTCTCTGTGATTTATATAGGTGGATTTCTGTTGGCTCAGACTTGAAGTATGATGCAAGGAGGGACTTGGATGATGTGGGTGCCACATGCGTTGGAGGTACTATCTTGACTTGGCTATCAGTTTGAGTTTGTAATTCACTTATTTTGTTGGATCCAAGATGCTCGTATGTTATACATAAGGCTTATGCTAGATACATTTCCTGGCTCATGGTGTTTTTATAGTGCATGATATAGAGTAATCTGGATCAGAATTGATTTTGTTTTGGCTAAATGCTTAAATCCACTCATGCTGTACTATTACGATGTAAAGTATATATGTATTAGTCTCGGTATATTAAAGAACTTAATCTCTTTGCTGATAAAGGTAATGGGTTTCTGAACTCCGCCTATGGTATCGTCATACCTAGAGACTGTTATGGATAGCTGATATTTGTGCAGTTCATAATGATTTCAGACAAATTAAAGTTGGACTGTAGTCCTTTGGATTTGTGACTCTCAGCCTCGTTTAATTTTATAATATCGAGCCTTGAAATTTTCAGTCAAGTGAACATTAGAATGTCCAGTCTTATTACCAATTGTGTTTTTGGTCTGCTACTAAGTAACGTATATTTTTTACGTGCAGTGAATCCTTTGAACAAGCTGCCCTATTCTAAGCTTGACTCAAAGAATGTTGGTGTTAAAGACGGAGTGGTATTCTTGACATACAATAGTCTCATTGCTTCCTCTGAGAAGGGGCGTTCTCGTTTGCAGCAACTTGTTCAGTGGTGTGGACCAGATTTTGATGGGCTCTTGATCTTTGATGAGGTAGCAAATCCACGAATGATGTATATTAATCCATTAATGTTAAAAATGTTTTTCTGCTCGTTTTGGTGAATTGAACAGTGTTCAAGCATGCCCTGTCGTGCTAAAGTGGTTGATCACTGGTTTAATTATTTTTGACAAAAGCTCTGATTATTAGTATGTTATGCAGCTTCATCTGCTTAAGTTTTTCTTTGATGTAGTGCCACAAAGCAAAAAATTTGGTACCTGAAGCTGGGAGTCAGCCTACGCGCATCGGGCAGGCAGTTGTTGACATTCAGGTCTGCTACTGGAAACTGAATGCCTGAATCTGAAGAGTGATATTAGATACTCTCGTTTGGTTTTGTTTTGGATTACTTCTTCTCAGTTACATATAGTATAGTTAATTTCCCCTAGTTGACTGGAGGTTATGAATTTTGGAAAAGCAGGATAAGATCCCCCAAGCACGTGTTCTTTATTGCTCTGCAACTGGTGCATCTGAACCACGAAACATGGGCTATATGGTCAGGCTTGGTCTTTGGGGAGCTGGAACAAGTTTCAGTGATTTTAGTAAATTTCTAGGTCTGTATTCTATTCGCTCTGGTAGCATTTCGATTTCTATTTTCTATTCTATTTGCCTTGTAGACAGAAAGCTTTATTTTAAAGTTAAATTGGATAAAGACGAATTCATTTAGTGTCAGTTTTAAGTTTCTGTCTAGAGCATATACAAATACATATGATTCCATAAAAATGTTTGTGCAGGTGCGCTTGATAAAGGTGGAGTAGGAGCTTTGGAATTGGTTGCCATGGACATGAAAGCGAGGTTTAAGAAGCCTGTGACATTCTTTTTAGCCATTCACATTTGCTCATATTCATTCTAACATCCCTTATTCGTAATAGGGGGATGTATGTATGCCGTACCCTGAGCTACAAAGGGGCTGAGTTTGAGATTGTTGAAGCTCCTTTAGAAGCAGGAATGGAGGTAAAATTTCTTCTTAATATATTATATTATTTTGCTTGAAAGCTTCACATATCTCAATTGACTATCTAGCTCTATCATCAAGTAATGGCATGTAAGCTCAACAAAGTGGTATAATATGAAGATTAAGCCATCTCTGATGACGCTTGAAACCAAGCTCTTACAAAAGTTTAGCAGGCTTTATTGTGTTTATGAAATTTCCAACTGTGGTCTTAAAATCTGAATGGTGCTTTGATACTTTTGGCAAGCAAGTTCATTATTTCTATTGTCTCCTGTTTTTATTCAGAGATCCTGTCAATAAATTAAAAAGTAGGCTGTTTGTGTTGAATTACTTGCTTTCTTCTGTAGGCAATGTACAATAAGTCTGCAGAATTTTGGGCAGAGCTACGGATAGAGATGTTGTCAGCAAATGCTTTTCTCCCTAACGAGAAACCGAATTCTAGTCAATTGTGGAGACTATACTGGTCAAGCCATCAGGTATAATCTTCCAGAAATAGCAGATAGACAGTGTTATTACAGTTGATGGTTGTCATCTTATCCCAGAGGTTGATCCATCTATTTCCTCTATGTAATGTTACTGCAGCGTTTCTTTAGACACTTGTGTATGTCAGCTAAAGTTCCTGTAACTGTAAGGTTAGCTAAGAAAGCCTTATCAGCAAACAAGTGTGTGGTTATTGGCCTTCAGAGTACCGGAGAGGCTCGAACTGAAGAGGCTGTAACTAAATATGTGCGTTTCTCCTTATACTACTTTTGGAAATATATTGAGTATCCTTTTATGATTCAATCTACCTAATTTCTACGTGATTGATTACTGTATGTTGTCCCCCTTTTTCTTGCAATAGGGTGTTGAGCTTGATGATTTTGTCTCGGGACCTCGAGAGCTCCTGTTGAAATTCGTGGAAGAGAATTACCCCCTGCCAGAGCAGCCCGAACCTCTCTCAGGTAACTTAATGCTCTGTCAAAAAATTTGCTTTCAATCTATTCTGGCGCTTATCTCGTTTTCATAGTTTTCCTGTTTTTGACTTTTACAGAGGATGATAGTGTTAAAGAACTTCATAGGAAGAGGCATTCAGCTTCACCTGGTGTCTCAGTTAGGGGGAGAGTAAGAAAGATGGCAAAGTGGAAACCAGATAGCGATGATGAAAGTTATTTGGAGTCTGAAGGTGGGTTTTATTGTGAACAGACACAATCGTGATGCTTAGGCTGTAGGGACTAGGAACAAAATTATAAGATGGGAAGGGTTGATATGCTTCTCTACGCACTGCAATCTATTAAACCTGAAATCGATGTAGCAATATATTATTATAGATCGTCAATATAGGAAATCGCTAAAGGAATGTCTCTACTTTTTTATATGCATCCTCTTGGTCTGTTATTAATCGAGCCTTAAATACTCAAGGTCTGTACATTCTCCTAATCACTGGTGTTTTCAATGCAGCTGAGTCTGCTGATGATTCTAATGATTCTGATGATGAGTTCCAGATATGTCAGATATGCAGTGGGGAAGATGTACTTTGCTTTTAACTTGGATAACTTGATTTCCGCTGTGCTTACGAGTTTTTAATAACTTTTCTTGTGATGAAACTAGGAAAGGAAGAAGTTACTCCATTGTTCAGAATGTGACAAGCTTTTTCATCCAGATTGTGTAGTTCCTCCAGTTACAGACTTACCAACTGAAGCATGGATATGCTACTCTTGCAAGGAAAAAACAGAGGAGTACATTCAAGCAAGGCGTGTCTACATTGCGGAATTGCAGAAAAGGTCTGTAATTTTGAATTGCAACATGTGTCTTGACAATTTCCTGCTCGTATAATTGAAGCAAAGTATGTATTTGTTTTTTTCTAAGAGTGGTTACCATTTTATTAGGTATGAAGCTGCCTTGGAACGGAAAGTAAAGATTTTAGAGATTATCCGGTCTCTAAATCTTCCAAACAATCCCTTAGATGATATCGTCGATCAGGTAACTATCTTAACGTCTCTGATTTTTTTAAGCTATGAGCTGCTCGTGGTAATAGGTGAATCTCCTTTATTTTATGGAATAAAGCTTTATGTGGATGGTGTCGTGTGGTATAGGTGAATCCTTTATCCAAGTTATGGCAGTTAGGGTGCGTTGATTGTAGAATTTGTAGTATCCATAGGCTTAATTGTGTGGTTAGATTTAACTTCTGGAAACTTAAGAACTTTCCTACATTGCTATTGCTGTTTTAATGCAGCTTGGAGGCCCTGACAAAGTCGCAGAAATAACAGGCAGGCGAGGTATGCTTGTAAGAGCGTCTAATGGGAAAGGTGTTACATATCAAGCAAGAAACACGTAAATTAAGACTCTTTCTCTCTCTCATTCTATATTTCCTCCTCTTTAATTCTTCCAATTCCTTCACAGAACACTATGTTATAACGCACCAGCAACTTACTTTTCATCCTTGTATTTATTGGCTCTAGAAAGGATATAACGATGGAAATGGTCAACATGCACGAGAAACAACTATTTATGGATGGTAAAAAGTTTGTCGCCATTATTTCTGAAGCTGGTTCAGCTGGTGTTTCGTTGCAAGCAGATAGAAGGGCAGCAAATCAGGTGTGTCGAGTTTAATGCTACTATTTTGTTTTGTTGTCTCTTTGCATATACCTAATGCTCTGAAGATCTAATGACGATATGAACAATGGCCTCACGTGTTGGCTTTTTGGGGTATTAGTTAATTTGGAAATATTTTATATTTGTATCTGCAGAGGAGAAGGGTTCATTTGACGTTAGAGCTTCCTTGGAGTGCTGATCGTGCAATTCAGCAATTTGGAAGAACTCACCGGTCAAATCAGACATCTGCACCTGAATACAGGTCGGCATGACAACGTTTTTGTAGTTGATTTTGTGTCTGTCCAATTGCAAAAGTACTTGCTGCCTTTTTAATTTAAAAGGTCTGATATCAGTTGCTGAAGTTGATGCGTTCTCTGTTTTGGCCCTGTCAGGCTACTTTTCACAAATCTTGGTGGGGAACGCCGCTTTGCCTCTATTGTTGCAAAGAGACTAGAAACTCTTGGCGCTTTAACTCAGGGAGATCGCAGGAAAGTCACGCACCTCTCTAAACCATATCCTAGTTGTTTGTCCTGTGGCTCGTTATTACTTAAAACCTTGCCAAGTATATTATCTCAAAAATATGGCGTGGTGTATTATTGCAGGGCCGGGCCTTCTTTGAGTGCTTACAATTATGATAGTAACTTTGGTAAAAAATCATTGATGGTGATGTATAGAGGGATAATGGAGCAGGTCTTCCTCTTAAAACCATGTGTTTCTTCCTCAGTTCTTAGGACAGATGATAATGGATAGAACGTAAAATATAGTATGGGTTACTTTTCAGGAGAAATTACCCGTTGTTCCACCTGGGTGCTCGACTGATGAGCCAGAAACAATTAAAGAGTTTTTAACCAAAGCAAGGGCTGCGCTTATTGCGGTAGGAATTGTTAGGGACAGTGTTTTGGGTAAGCTTTGCTAGTTTTCGATTTCTTTTCGTACTAGGCTTAAATTCTATTTGTAGTAACCTCCATGAATGATAATACAGCTAATGGGAAAGACACTGGAAAGTTATCAGGACGTATTATTGATTCTGACATGCATGATGTTGGACGTTTTTTGAATCGCCTCTTGGGATTGCCACCTGATATTCAGAATAGGTATCATGCGTCAAATGGATTTTCACGCATTGCACAATACTAGAAGTTGTTTCAATCCGCTTTAATGCTTTAGTCTCATGTTCTGTGCAGGCTATTTGAATTGTTTACGAGTATATTAGACGTGCTTGTACATAATGCTCGAATTGAAGGAACTTTTGATTCGGGAATCGTGGATATGAAAGCGAATAGCGTTGAGCTGCTGACCACTCCAAAGGTTGATATCTCGTGCTTGATTTTGGTTCATTAGCATATTTGTGCCTAATAATATTTTAATTTTTCAGACCGTCCATGTGGATCAAATGTCTGGTGCATCCACTATGCTCTTTACTTTCACTCTAGATCGTGGTATTACATGGGAGGTAGTTCAATATCTATCGCTCTGTGTAAATAAGTCGAATTTAACTCTAACTACATTGAATCAAAATCTTGAGTTGATCTGTGTTCCCAGTCTGCAAGTTCAATGCTAGAGGTGAAGAGAAGGGATGGGCTAGGCTCGGCTAGTGATGGCTTTTATGAATCTAAAAGGGAATGGTTAGGAAGACGGCACTTCATATTAGCATTTGAGAGGTGACTTATTTTCTCCCCTCTAATCTTTTTATAAGCTTCTGCGTCAAATGTGGTCCTTAGCATATATTAGTAATAAATCTCATTGCTGAGTTTTTCTCTTGGATTTCCAGCACGGCCTCTGGGTTGTTTAAGACGGTCCGTCCTGCGGTAGGAGAGTCGATCAGGTATCTACACACCATTGCCAGTACCTTCACATTTCATATTTCTAACTAAGAAGCTGGTATAAACTCGTGTTATTTTTATTTTTTTTTGCAGAGAGATGTCTCTTTCAGAGTTGAAAACTAAATACAGAAAACTCTCATCTTTGGAGAAGGCTCGTAACGGTTGGGAAGACGAATACGAAGTTTCATCTAAACAGGTCTGCTTCCTCAATCAATAATAGAACCCGCTTTTTCTGATGACAGAAAATAGATAAACACAGAATCAACTTGGTCTAGTTTAAAGCCCCATGGCTCATAACGATTGATATAGCGATGTGCATTAATTATATGAGTTTCATTACATCTGAGGTACAGTGTATGCATGGACCAAAGTGTAAGCTGGGAGAGTATTGCACAGTTGGAAGAAGAATACAGGAAGTAAACGTTGTGGGTGGCCTCATTCTGCCCATCTGGGGAACCATCGAGAAAGCTCTTTCCAAACAAGTAAATCCTTTGCAAAATTTCTTAAACACTCTCTTTAGTGTTGGCGATGAAACCTTACAAGTGTTTCTTTTTGTTTGCAGGCCCGTCAAAGCCACAAGAGGATTAGAGTGATACGCATAGAGACGACGACGGATAATCAGCGAATAGTGGGCCTCTCTATCCCTAATGCAGCTGTAGAAACTGTCTTACAAGGTATCCATTACAAAAGCTTTTCACATGTAGTTTCATCTTGAGATCCTAGTCATTTTGGTTCAAGTCCGACAATCATTACTTTGGGGAATGATTTGTGTCGTCGCTTTCGTTTCTTGCAGATTTAGCATGGGTTCAAGAGATCGATGATTGAGACCAAAAAAGACACATTATTTGTCTTATGTAAGAAGAAAACAGACACCAACCCTCTCAAGCCAAATCCTCCCCCCCCCCATGCCTATTCGTATTTTTATTTATTTTATTTTCAAAGGAGAAAAACACACTATGACTTCCATTTTTGTGTATATCACATGGTACTCTGGCAAGAGATGTAATAATATTATTATCTAACGTTTTGGCTAAACGTTTCCTTTGTATTATCATATAAGTATATGTCCAAAATAAACAAAATGTAAAATAAAAAAAATATTAAAACAAAACATAGTCCTCAATAAAAAACAAGATGAAATCAGTGTTTCACAAAACACAACACACACATAACTTTTAACATACACAAATGCCCTCAAACAGAGGCTTATTTTTCCCGACCAGAATCATCAAACGGTCGTTATAAATAAAAAAGCATCAATAGTGTTTTCTCAACAGATAAAAGGAGCATTTGCATAACTATCATGGCAATACAAACCTGGCTGCTGAGTAAACCCTTGCTTCTTCAACGCCTTCCTTGCCCTCGTCACCATCTCTCTGTTCGATATCTCACCGTCTGTCTCCTCCAATATCTTCTGTATCGAGTTACTCATCGCACCATAAGCTTCACTCGGTTTCCCCGGTGGAGTCGCATCAGCAGAGGTCTGATCAGTCTGACAACCACTGATCAATATCCCACTGTCTGGAAGCGGAACCGAACCTCTAGACCCACCTGCATAAACCTCTTCTTTCCTACCAACTTCTGTCTGCATAGCGGGTTTCACATAGTCATCATCGTTGAGTTTCCCTTCGAGAAACTCTGAAGCTAGCTTCCCTAGCATTCCCATTAGCCCACCTTCTCCCTCTCCTGCTTTAAGCTTACCTAAGATCACTTTCATGAACTTCTTCACTTTGGGGCTCGAGTCATCACCAAACGCATCGAAGAGACTTGGCCTGATTTTCCCAACTTCGATATCATCATTCCCTGTCTGCTGCTTGAGGATGTCGATAAGGGTCTGCAGAGGCAGAGACTTGTCTTTGGCAAGGATCATTTCTCCGTCTTCCAGCTCAATCTCCTTGGTCTCCACTTCCTCAGCCTCATCTTCTTCCTTCTTGTTCCCTCTAATCGCGCTTTCCACCTTGCTGCGCAAGTACTTCCTGAACCCGAACCTCGAAGAAGACTCTTCCTCTTCCTCCTCCTCATCGTCTTTCTTATGGCTCTCACCGATCTGCTCCTTGGCTTCATCGATCAAGCCACCACTGTGACAAGAGTCTGAGATGATTGTCATCCTACATCCTTGAGGAACACGGTCCACAAGATCTCTGAAGTCATCATCTGCAAAAAAAACAAAAACCAAGAATCATCATTCACACAAGCTCCTCTACATGACCAATCTCGAAAACACAATCAAAGATGAGAAATTTTTCACCAAAAGTCATCTTCTTTATCATTATCAGACCAGATCCAAAATGAGAACGTCAAAAATAATATAAATCTAAACATATCCTCAATCACAAAAAACAGAGCATCATCATCATCATCTCCACATCAATTAAAAACAGAGTAACATCATCGACTCACCAGTGATCAGATTCATGTCGCAAGGAACAATACATTCATCGTAACCAGTATCATCATCCTCCCCTGTCTCCGCAGGCAACCTCGTCCCATGTCCACTGTAATGAACGACGAGAACATCCCCCGAATCAGCCGATCCGACGAGATCCTCGAGCGCCTTGCGGATGTTCTTGCCGGTAGGTTTGGTATATGAATCATCGGTGTCGATCAGCACCGTGATGTTTTCTTCGGAGAATCCGTACCGTTCGACGAGACATTTGTACATACGATGAACGTCGTTGACGCAGCCGCGCAATTCCGCCTTGGTTCCTGGGTAGTTGATCCCGATCAGCACCGCCTTTTTCGCCATGGAGGAAGGAAGGATAAAGTTTGAATCTGGAATCGGTAAAGTCTCTCTGTCTTTGTTTGTGATCGTAGAGGTGGATGACGAGAGACTGTCTCCGACAAAAGTGATTTATTAGGTTTATTTTTTTTGTTAAAAATATTATTTCTTTATTCATTGATTGGTTACTTATCCGCGTTTCCATGAATAAGAATGTACTATCTGACGTGGCCTTGATGTCTTTCTTTTTTTCACGTAATTGCACGATTAAAGCAAAAAATGCTTTATTGGCGTTATCTTTTCTGAAAATAACCACGTATTGTACACATCTATTCCATAAATATAAATGATTTTAGATGTATTTTTTTGTTTTAAATATAACTTATTTATTATCTATGTAACTTTAACATTTATTAGATAATAGTAACAAATTATACATTAAAATTTTTCATAAATATGAAGTAGCTCGTGGTAATAGGTTAATCTCCTTTATTTTATGGAATAATGCTTTATGTTGATGGTGTTGAGTGGTATAGGTGAATCATTTATCCAAGTAATGGCAGTTAGGGTGCGTTGATTGTAAAAGTTGTAGTATCCAAAGGCTTAATTGTGTGGTTAAATTTACTTTCTGGAAACGTAAGAATGTTCCTAAATTGCTAGTGCTGTTTTACTGCAGCTTGGAGGCCCTGACAAAGTGGCAGAAATAACAGGCAGGCGAGGTATGCTTGTAAGAGCGTCTAATGGGAAAGGTGTTACATATCAAGCAAGAAACACGTAAGTTTTAAATCTTTCTCTCTCACATTCTCTATTTCCTCTTTAATGCCTCTAATTCATTCTAAGTAGTTTATGTTATAAGCACCAGTAATTTACTTTTCATCCTTGTACTTGTCTCTAGAAAGGATATAACAATGGAAATGGTCAACATGCACGAGAAACAACTATTTATGGAGGGCAAAAGTTTGTTGCCATTATTTCTGAAGCTGGTTCAGCTGGAGTTTCGTTGCAAGCAGATAGAAGGGCAGCAAATCAGGTGTGTCGAGTTTTTAGCTACTTTTTGTTGTCTCTCTGCATGAACCTAATGCTCGGAAGATCCAATGACGTTATGAATGATGGCCTCAAAGGACTTCACGTGTTTGCTTTTGAGGTATTAGTTAATTTGGAAATATTGTATATTCGTCTGCAGAGACGAAGGGTTCATTAACATTGGCTTCCTTGGAGTGCTGATCGTGCGATTCAGCAATTTGGAAGAACTCACGGTCAAATCAGACATCTGCTCCTGAATACAGGTTGGCATGACTACGTTTGTGTAGTTGATTTTGTACCTGTACAATTGCAAAAGTAATTGATACCTTTTCATCTTATATCAATTGCTGAAGTTGATGCGTTCTCTGTTTTGGCCCTGTCAGTCTACTTTTCACAAATCTTGGTGGGGAACGCCGCTTTGCCTCTATTGTTGCAAAGAGACTAGAAACTCTTGGTGCTTTAACACAGGAGATCGCAGGAAAGTCATGCACCTCTCTAAACCGTTTCCTAGCTGTTTGTTATGTTGCTTGTTACTACTTAAAACCTTGCCAAAAATATTATCTCAAAATATGGTGTGGTGTATTATTGCAGGGCCGGACCTTCTTTGAGTGCTTACAATTATGATAGTAACTTTGGTAAAAAGTCCTTGATGGTGATGTATAGAGGGATAATGGAGCAGGTCCTCATAAAACCCCGTGTTCTTCAGTATTTAGGACCGGTGATAATGGATAGGTAAATATTGTATGGTTTACTTTCCAGGAGAAATTACCCGTTGTTCCTCCTGGCTGCTCGACTGATGAACGGAAACAATTAAAGAGTTCTTAACCAAGGCAAGGGCTGCGCTTATTGCTGTAGGAATTGTTAGGGACAGTGTTTTGGGTAAGTTTTGCTGGTTTTCATTTTTCGTACTGTACTTAAATTCTATTTGTTGTAACCTCCTTTCTTACCTTACTTCATGGATGACAATACAGCTAATGGAAAAGACACTGGAAAGTTATCAGGACGCATTATTGATTCTGACATGCATGATGTTGGACGATTTCTGAATCGCCTCTTGGGATTGCCACCTGATATTCAGAATAGGTAATATGCGTCAAATGAAAGCTCACGCTTTGTAGTACTAGAAGTTGTTTCAGTCTTTAATGCTTTGGTCTCCTGTTCTGTGCAGGCTGTTTGAATTGTTTACGAGTATATTAGATGTTCTTGTACATAATGCTCGAATTGAAGGAACTTTTGATTCGGGAATCGTGGATATGAAAGCTAATAGCGTTGAGCTGCTGACCACTCCAAAGGTTGATATCTCGTGCTTGATTTTGGTTCGTTAGCGTATTTGTGCCTACTAATATTTAATTTTTCAGACCGTCCATGTCGATCAAATGTCTGGTGCCTCTACTATGCTCTTTACTTTCACCCTAGATCGTGGGATTACATGGGAGGTAGTTCAATATCTATGTAACTTTAACATTTATTAGATAATAGATAACAAATTATACATTATAAATTTTTCATACTTAATTGGATTATAGTGGTCAATAGACTCAATACCCTCTCTACTCCCAAATCGAGGTATAATTAAGAGCTCTATAATTAAAGCTAGCTAGATTTTTCTTTCGTTTTGGTATAGTCTCTGACTCACTCCTTCCTCTCCAGTGTATATATGTTTTTTATTTTCTTTGTAAAAGAGCACTCTTAGTCAGGGCCCGGAGGTAGAATTGTGTTACACAAGAGTCAATTATGATTTGACACTCCTATTAAAACCACCGGCGTACTTGGGGTCCCAAATGGGGTTGGGTTTGTCCTTCATTACCTCAGTCACAAATACTGGGACTGCTATAGTCATGTTATGAATCAGTCTTGGAAATTCTTAAAAAAGAATCTTAGAAAGAGAAAATAAAAAGACAACTTGAAATAAAGTTTTATATAACAAGACAAGCTAAAATCATAAGTTGCATGCACTTACACTCTTGAAATCTAAATTGGCAAAACCAAGTGTCATATTGACGACAATTTTAGAAGCAACGGTATCTTCAGCTTGAAAAGAGAAACTTTCAATTACCTGCAATCTCAATGAGCACCCGATTGGAATTGATGAAAGGCCCAAAAAAGTGAGTGTTCTGGAATAGAGTTTCCCATTCAGCAGCCATAAGTCGTCTGTGGAGAGAATCATCGATGATAGATCACACAGCTAGAGGAAAATCAGCTGGGTATACATCGTTGATGCTTGACTGTTTTAAAACACAATGATCAACGATAACTATTGAATTATAGTGGTCAATACCCTCTCTACACCCAAATCGGGGTATGTTACCAAAGCTAACTAGGTTTTTTCTTTTGTTTTGGTATAGTCTCTCACTCCTGTCTCTCTAGTGCATATATGTTTGTTTTTTGTTTTTGTTTTTTTTTTTTTTTGTAAAAAAGCACTCTTAGTGCATATATGTTGTACTTGTCGTTTTCTATTTGTTTGTTTATTACTGTTTCATATTCATGGTAGATCCTTACGGTCCTTATTGTTTTCTGATGATTTTCATTTTATGTAACCATTGGAATATTGTCAACTTATATGAATTGTTTTTCTTTGCAGTTTTTGTTTTTTTTTCAGTCTTTGCTTGTTTCATGTCAATTACAAAATAAATTCATGTTATTGTTTCATGTCAAAGCATTCCAGAAATAATGGGTTTTTCAGTATATACAAAATAAACAATTTAACAGAATGATTATTAGAAATTATGATTTGACACTCCTATTAAACCACTGGCTTACTTTGCTTCCAAAATGCTGCAAAGTCAAGTATATGGGGTCCCAAATGGGGTTGAGGTTGTTCTTAACTATCTCAGTCACAGATATTGGTACCTGCTAGGGTCTTAATACATAATAAAAATAAACATATACAAAAAATAATCTGGTTCCAACAAAATGGTACCTGCTGATATGGGTTTAATCTGTCCAGAACTCTGAGATAAAACACAATGTAACATAATTAATAGAAAACTAGAAATTTCAATCACGTTTCTGAGAGTGGACTTGTTGCCACTCGGAATTACCTCATTGCCTCTAGTCAATTCAAAACAATGTGACTCGTTACCATCCTCTTTCATTCTTCCGTAACCCCAAGCCAGAAAATTCTCATTAGAATCGTAAAACTGGAGGACATCTCTAACTCCCATGATAGCCTGAAAAAAGAAACAATGTTTATGGATGTGAGAAAATATCACTAAAACAGAAAATTGAGAGTCTTAACACTCAAAAATAAACATAGACTAAGTACCTGCTGGTATGGGTTTAATTCGTTCGATGGAGAATTGTGGTTCAAAGAAGTTGCAATTCAGTAGTCACCACTCGAAGCTGGAAGAAAGATCATCAAATCACTACAAGAAAACACAAGATTAACGGCTGAATTCCTCGTGGTTAGGTGCGTTAATGAATATTCCAGGAATTAGGCGAGGAAAGCGGTTTGTGGATTAATCGATTAGTCATTAGCGCTTTGTTTAAAGTGCGCCAATTCCACGTTAGTTAGCGAGGAAAATATTTCGTCAGTAAAGGCAGTACAACATTTCGTCGTAAAGATCCGTAAAGCTTCCAGTAAGGAACTGGCTAAGTTTCCTCATTAAACACCGTAAACATTTCCGTTAAGTACCGTAAAGTCACGAAAATATTTCCAAATGGCTTCGGCGTTAACTTTCCTCGTCATTTCCACGTAAATTTTCCGTGAAAGACCGCGTAATGAAGTCGAAAAGTCACCGTAAAGAACATAAAACTTACGAAGTAATTTCGCAAATGAATTAACGAGGAATTTATCGATTTCTATATCTGAATTAAAATAATAATAATTAGAAAAATATTTATAATTTTAATTATAATTATAAAAATAGAAACAATAAAAGAAAAATATATTTATTCATAAATAATTAGAATTCATATTTAAAGCGAAATAAAGGAAAAAATATGGCTCGTTCATGCGCTGGTAGAACTCCTCCTCCTCCTCTCTACATCCCTCGTTATGGGCCCATTGGTCGTCGCCTGGAATTGGATTTTGGCGTGAAGTTCCTCAACAAGGACTCCCATTCAGGATTTGTGGGCGTTATGGCGTCGAAAGCCCTCGGCCACACCTGTCGAGCTGTGAGCGCTTTTTGTCGAGCCAACTTCGTTCGCAGCTCGTGACCTCGCTCTTCCGTCTCGACCATAGGCGATGTTGCTCTCAGAACATCGTTAATGAACCAATCCCCAGCGTCGTCCCTTTTTCTTGGGACAACCTTAAAACCAAAAAATTATTGTTAGTAATAGTTAAATTAAATGAATAATTTAAAATTATAATTTTTAAAATTTACCTCCTAAAAATCCTATCCACTTCAATTGTGATAAGGTGTGGGTAGTCCGTCGGAAGGCTGGCGTCATTTGGTCGAGCGGTCTTGAACCCGTCAGCAACTTCATTGAAGATTTGCGGACTAGGATCTACGAATCGACCGACTTGTTCTTGTGGGTCTTCTCGTAAGTTGCATAAGTCGGGAGCTGTCCGTCTCTTTGGCCTACAAAACATGCATTTTAGAGAGTTAGTATATATAAATATATTATATAAAGAAATTAATTAAATTCATATTTAATTACATACCATCTCAAGCGGATAGCGTGGGGTTTTGGCCCGTGGAGTGAAGCATCGACCGTTGACCGTGCTCATCTACCGTGTTACGGAGGCGAGCAACCACAGGCGATTCTTATGGCGTCGAGGAGTTTCCCAATAACGGATGAGGCCATCCCACACCTCGATGGTGAGCTCAGCGGGTTTACCACGCTCATATCCCTTCACGATCCAGTCCCCTTCCGGTTGGAGACCGTGTCCAACAGCGAACTTTCACCTTAGCGTAGAGCGCTTTCCTCCCTTCTCATTGACCCCAAGGACCAATGATACTTTTCTTTATGAATGAAAAAAGTTAATAATTAGTATTAAAAATTTGAAATATAATATATATATAAATTAATAGTAACTTACAGCGAAAATCTTAAACCACGTCTTTCGATGTAGGCGAGCGTCTTCTTCCATTCGGATGTGGCATGGAGAAGTAACCCTTCATCGTGTGATTCACGCGATCGATCACGAGACAAAGGCCCAAACCAAAAAACAAATTTAAAGTATAAATTAGATACTAATGTTATTAAAAGTTTTAATAGAATGTAAAAATTTAACATACCACAAAGTTCCGTCCGGTCGGTCGGGATCTATGACTAGTAAACCTTCTCTCCCTGGCTGAGAGAATGTCCTCGACAGTGTACTGCGGTAAGGAGCACTCGGCGGCACCATCGGATGGGATGAATGGGAGCGGCATCTCGTCTCGCCCGGCATCTCCGCAACCATCGGTGGAGGCACATGAGGTGGCGAGGAGGTGGCACCTCGGGACATGATGATGATGAGGCGGTGGTAGACAAGAAGGAGAGACTCTCGAGAAGACTGAGTCTGGGGCGCTATCCGGACCGAAGAGCTAGGTGCTGTAGAAGAACGAGGTGTAAGCGACTACGGCTCCGCGAACATCTATGTAGTGGGCGATAAGTTTGTTCTTTCGTACACTGAAAAAACATTCAAAATTAAGTTTAAAATCCTAATTAATCACCTAATCAACACTAATTGACCTAAAATCCATAAACCTATCTAAATTCCCTACACTAACCACCTAAACTACCCTAAACTAATCTAGGAGGGAGGGACTTACCATGGTTTTAGAGAGGAATTAGAGAGGAAATGAGAAAGTGTGAGATTTGGGTATATATAGAGGATATATAACCACGTAAAAACACGTAAATTAACGGCAATCGCGAGGCCCGTGTTTTCCCCTCGAGGAAATCGCGAGGCCAGCGTTTATGTTCTGAGGAAATCGCGAGTCAGCGTTTCCATTTACGAGAAATCGCGAGTCCGTGTTTCCACATGCGAGGAAATCCGAAGTACCTTGTTTCTCGATGCGAGGAAATAACGAGGCTCTTTCTTAAATCCCTAAAATCCAAAACCCTAAACCCTAAATTATAATTTTAGGAATTAACACATTGCTGGATCGTAAGTGGGAAGAGCCGTGTCTTCCCACTCATGATTCAGATATTTCTTCTATTTTTAAAGAATTCTTCAAAGAAAGAGAAAGATCTGGAATCATAAGTGGGAAGAGACCGTATCTTCGCACTCGTGATTCAGACCTTCTCTTTTTTTAAGAATCTTTCTTTTTTTACATTTATGAATTCTGAATTGTGACAAAATGGTTTTGGTATATATAGATGTAATTTTCCTCGCTAATTCCTCGTGAGTTAGGAAATAACGAGCTTGTCTCTTCGTTTCTGTATTCCTCGTTAGTTCCACGTGAACTCACGTGAAAATCGCGAGCCGGTGTTTTCCCTACGAAATCGCGAGGATTTTTCTAAATCCTTACAAACCAAAACCCCAAACCCCTTCTTCTTATAACTTTATAACTTCAACCTCTCTTCTTATAACTTCACCTCACTTCATAACATCAATCTCTACAGGAAGTTAGGGTTTAGGGTTTAGGATTTTGGTTTAGAATTTGGGATTTGGAATATATGAAGTAGAACATAAGGAAGATAGGGTTTTGGGTTTAGGGTTTAGGATTTTGGTTTAGAATTTTGGGTTTGGAATATATGAAGTAGAACATAAGGAAGAAAGGGTTTTCGGTTTAGGGTTTTGGTTCTGATTTTGGTTTAGAATTTTGGTTTAGAATTTGGGGTTTAGAATATATGAAGTAGAAATAAGGAAGATAGGGTTTTGGGTTTAGGGTTTTGGTTTAGAATTTTGGTTTAGAATTTTGGGTTTGGAATATGAAGTAGAACATAAGGAAGATAGGGTTTTGGGTTTAGGGTTTTGGTTTAGAATTTTGGATTTTAGAATTTAGGGTTTTGGATTTTGACCTCGTTATTTCCACGTAAGATAGCGTGATCTTTCTGACGATTTGTGCTTACGTGGAATTAGCGTGATTTATTTTAAATAATTAATTTTTCCTCGTTATTTCCCGCGTAGCGTCACGAGGTCTTTCTGACGAATTCTGCTTGGTGGAAATAGCGAGGCCCGTGTTTTATTTCACACTTTCGTCATAAAGACCCGCGTTACTTTGCGTGGAAATAACGAGGTTTATGTTTAAATCCCAAAATCCAAAACCTAAACCCCAAACCCCATCTTCCTTATCATCTACTTCATTTATTCCAAACCCCAAACCCCATCTTCCTTTAACCTCAATCTTTTTATTCCATTCCACAATTCAAAACCACAATTACTTAAGTCGAAAATCAATCATACATCAATACAAATACGTGCATCAATCGGATACATCGACATTCGTCATCACTAGAAACATCATCATTTTCATTAAACTTCGTCTTCAACAACCGTGCAAATGCCGGTAAGATCTTCGTACTCATGATTCTGCGGATCAATGAGAAGTATGTCGTCGTGGCTGCTTGGTTCCTCGACTACATTTATCTGTTCTTCTTGCAATGGTGGTTCTTCTCCACTTATGATTCGATCCCGAGGTGTAACTTTGATCACGGATAACCAATTTATTCGATTCTCTCATCAGGGTATGAAAGGAAGCTAACTTGCCTTGTGAAGCTAAGATGAAGGCTCAAATTTGTTGTACCTTCGCCCTATTGACATCAACTACAATTTGTTAAACCGAACACCTCTGTTGGCGACGAGTCGAACCATTCACATTTGAAGAACGATTTCAGCTTCAATATCCACAGGGTCGACTTCAATAATCTCCGTCAAGATCCGTAGAAATCTGTTTCCCCTTTCACACATATTCCATAGTTCTGGGTCTCCTGCTACCATACTGCATATGTGTGAAAAGTATAACCTCGTGTGAAATACATCGTGATGTGGTGACCTTTACATGTGGAGATTGAATTACCGTGTAACCATTTAGGATAATCTGCATCGTCGTCATAATCTTAAAAGAAACGTTGAAATATTAGTACATATAATGTATGAAAAAATAATTTGATCGAGCTGTAAAATTAATAATACCGATTCTTCAACCACTTTATAAAGTGTTGATCTTTCCTTTGTTTACGCCACTGTGGATATACTGAATGTTTCTTGACTTGAGAAACAAATAAGCTGTAAAATCATATTTTATATCAATTAATCTTAATTTCACAATTATATAATTTATATTTATTATGTGTGTTTAGGTGTCCATATGTACCTTTCAAAATAACGCATCAATGGATCAGAATTGAGTAGAATATAGTGTAACACCTTCTTCTCCTCGACCACCAAACCTCTTTTGATTTCCACCGAGTCAGCCCAATCTGGCTAAAGATGTCGGAACACCAGCAACTGCGATATGTTACACCACCATCATCATATCTTCTAGATCTTTTCCGGCAATTACTTTTTGACCCAAAGTAGACGATGTGAAGTGAGAAGTTTCTTCCACAAACTTCCAGTTATAGAACCTTCAACTTTATGCGAGGTTTTGGCTTTTCCTTCAAATATTTCATGGTCAATACCGATACATCCATCCATGTACAGGTCCACGCAATGCCTCATATGGGAGGTGGATAGGATGCTCCATGACATCAAAAAACTCGAGGATATTTTCTCCAAGTTGCACAATAAGATGGGAATGTTCTGGCTGTTCCACAACTTCTTCTTTAAGAGGCGTGTGCTCAGATCCCCTAAAAATGCCCAATTCCAAAAAAACACATTAGTCATATATTATTGCAAACTAAACCATTATAAAATTAATGGGTTATAATTTATTACCCGTGCTTCATGCACGTTTGTTGGAAGTAGCTCCGAATGCAAAGGGAAGTAGTCGTTGCATAAACATTGACAATCATGACTCTTCATCCCAGAGAACTTTTGACCCTTTTCAACACATCTAGAGATTTGAAACATACCCATCGGGAACTTCGATGCCACCTGTTGAACAACACCGACTTTTTTCTGAAGACAATCTGAATATCGAACGGAACTTGTCCATTGCTTTTATATGTCACTTCTTGAGCAAATATCCGCAAGTCCATCCTCGATTTTATGTTGTCTTTTGTCTTTCCGGACATTCAATATTGTATTCATGATGTTCTCAAAGAAATTCTTCTCTATATGCATCACATCGAGGTTGTATAAAAGAAGATCCTTCCATGGCAACTCCCAAAATATACTCTTCTTGTGCCAATTGTGCTGAACACCAGTAAAATCAGGCATATTACGGGGACATGCCAATTACCACCACGAGGAAGTTTCAGAGCTCCATAGTAATCGAAGTTGCGCTTCAATTTGTTGTCCAGTTAAATATGGAGGATGAGTGTCTCACAACTCTTTTGTGCCTAAACAATTTCTTGTTTCTTGGTACGGATGGCCAATGGGAAGAAATCGACGGTGACAATCGAACCAACTTGTCTTCCTACCATTCTTCAGTTGAAACGATCTGCCGTTCCATTACAATATGGACAAGCTAATCTCCCATGTGTAGTCCATCCAGATAACATCCCATAGGCGAAAGTCACTTATGGTCCACAAAAGCATCGCCGTGATCGTAAAATTGCCTTCGCAGCAGTCATATGTCCTCTTCCTGTTGACCACAAATCCTTCCAACTCTTTATGGTTGTAGAGGAAAACATCAAGAGACCTTTTGGATGGTTGGGACCAGGTATTAATATGGTCAAGAATAGCAACTCTCGTTGCATGCACATCTCCGTGGCAGGTTGTGGCGTGAAGAAAGACTCACAATGAATATTGTCTCCTATTTCAATGGACTAAATCCATCCGTGCATAATCCGAGATACACATTCCTATTGCTAGCAAATTCTGGATGTACTTTGTTGAAATGTTTCCAGGTGCATCCGATGGATGAGTCATCTCACCATCCGCTCAGGTGTTCGGCATGCCATCTCATCTTCCCAGCACGCTTCCGATACAATCTTTTCAATCTGTGTAATTGGTAGTACCACATCCTTTGGTAATGGCATCTACGCCCTCGCCTTCAAGGCTTCTTGCAGAATCGACATTCTTCTAACTTCTCATCATCCCCCGAGATCATGAATTGTCAATGCAAACATCTATTATCTCCAAGGCCAAGACTATAAACCGGCTGAATCTCATAATAAGAATCACAGACACATTGTCTTCGGCAAATACTTTTAAACAAGTCCGTCCATTCATTCATGCAACTTTCGTGATTGTGATCAGTTTTAATATTCATCATTCTAGCGCCACGACAATTTAGAGAGACCTTCTACAACCATCAAAGTGGCTGATTCGCAAGATCTAACATTTCATAAAACTTTTTGCATCTATATTAGGTTCTTCATCTTCATCATGAGCTACGATTATGCATCGCTACCATATCATGAACCCTATCAAAATCTACCATCTCTCTTTTGATGGTAACTATGTTCATTATGCAAATGATGATGATCAACCGTTGTTCTTCCCTGAAAATTGCTATTACTACTACTAGCTTCATGATTCTCATCATAATTATAACCATGTTGAAACCAGATATAGTAATTTGGCGTGAAACCTCTATTTATTAAATGCTTCCAAACATTTTCACGATTTGCCAATTTGAATTGTTGCATTTCCGACAAGGACAGAACATCTTACCGCCGCGATTGTGGAATCTGCCGATGCATAAATGTCTCCAGCCCGCAAGGTATTCTTCGTCACTCTCCGTTAGCATCTCTATGCATATACATCCACCTCCGCCTTCGAAAATATTCCGAGGCCGACATTTTTTCTTTCACGCTTTTATTTTTTTTTTCTTGGTGTGTTTAAAATGATCTTCAAAGGTTCATATTTATAGGAAATTTTCGAATCTGGTAGTTGAGATTTTACTACGCATTAACGTGGAAATTTTGTTAGGTAGCCGAAAAAAAAACGTGTTACACCTACAAAGTTGGTAGACTCGAAATTTCGTCGTTATTTACACGCAAATACTTTCCTCGTAAAGAACACGCTATATTTACGTCGACATTACGAGGAAGACAATTTTCCTCGTAAGAACCACGTTACCTTACGTCTTTTTTACGTGGAAATGTTTTCCTCGTTAATTTACGACGAACGGCGTTTTCTAGTTTCCTCGTAGTTACTGTTTAATGCGTTATTTTACGAGGTTTTATTTTCCTCGTTAAATTTCGTCGCTAAAGTTGTGTTTTCTTGTAGTGAATCATATAACTCTTAAGGTTTTTGTAAGATGATATAATAATATAAATAAAGCATAAGAAGGTGCATCACCACTGACTAAATAAAATCCTTGTGTTATCGTAGTTTCCGCTACATCACACTGTCATCCGGGTAAGATTAGTACAATGGTCAGTAACAAAAAACTGAGTATAGGACCATGTAGAAGGTTAACGTTTTGTTAATTACCCAATACGCTGACTGGTTTTGTAATCGATGCATTCCAGAAGCAATGTTGTTTCCTGCATATACAAAATAAACAATATACTCCATAACCCTTATTGTTTTCACTTTTTTGGTTTATCCTCTTCCTTTCTTTTATGAAATGTATTATTTTTTGTTTGTCAAGTTGTCAAGCACATCATGCCATCAAATTGATATCTCATTGAAAAAATGGGATCAATTTGCTTTACGATGTTACAAAGCGACTTGTATAAATCGGCTAATAATTGCTTATTAGGTAGATTATAAATCGAAGGTTGATAAAATATTTATTACAACTGGAAGTATTATTAATAGGTCAACTAGTCAACAACTAAAAAAGGTATGATAAATTATTAAATTTATAGCCAATTAGCAACGAACATTTGCAGTAGGTGTGTATATACATTTTGATTATAAAAAGTTATAACTAAAGAGAAAGTGACAAAGAACAGTTGACAATACATCCAGAGTTACAACAACAAAACAACAGAATAACAGACATCACATAACTTATCCAACACCAACTCCAAATACATTCTGATAATATTTACAATAATCAACAAATAAACGGAGCATTCACGTATCCATCACTACAATACAGCCCGGGTCGTTGAGTAAAGCCCTGTTTCTTAAGAAGCTTTCTTGCTTTCATAACAAGTTCTTTGTATGTAATCTTACCATTACTCTCCTCGAGTTTAGTTGGTATTGTCTGATAGACTCGTGTCCTTTGTCGGTCAGATTAGAATGGGTCTTCTAACAGCTCTTGTTCAAGCTTTCTGTTTATGCATTAAGCTAATAGGCGTCCAAGTTCACCTTAGTTCCTTACTCTCGGTTATCCTATTCTTTTGAATGGGATGCAATGCTAGATGTGTGTGATGTCTGAACTTTAGTTGGTATTGTACTGATAGACTCTGTGTCCTTTGGCTACATCATTATGTCTCTTGGCTGTTTCTACTCTGCTATAGAGTGTTCGCCCCTATTGCTTCTTGGTTTCAGATCTGTCTAACTTCTTCCAGAGTGGAATACTTAATGTTAATTTGCAGATTTTCAGCTAGGTGGTGGTTTCAGATCTTGATTATCACCACTCTGTTGAAACCAACTTCAAATTTCCTATTACCATTGGTCTTGTATTGTTGCTGCTCATGTGTGAATGCTGTCAGCCTTTAGGCTGGAAGATTACTCAACGGATAATTCACTCTATTGTTCAAAGGCTCAGCATCTTGGTGTCACATCTCTATTATTCCTAGTGTTGTCGAGATCGAGGGCGTCTACGTAATGTGGATGCAGCTTGGGGTGCCAAGGCTAGGCTGCGACAGAGTCATCTTCGGGTGAGAATACCATCACCACCAAACCTCTGCGAGTCTGCAATCATGTATAATCAGCACTCATGGCTGAAGCCATTGCTGTCCGATCTTCTGGTAGCTTGCCGTCTACTCAAGCGTCGATCCCTTGCAATTCTCTCGATTCTCTATCACTCATCAAGCTATTGAAGAATGGTGGATCTCGAGAACTTTTGATTATCATGTTTGATATCTATCACTACTTGTCTTACTTTGATGTTAGATCTTGTACTTTCATTTCTCAAAACTTTAAAGGAGAGCTGATCCGTGGCAAAATCAGTTTTCTCTTTGGTTGTA
>CM028688.1:15952654-16046793 GCA_016771965.1 Brassica carinata
AACAAAGGCGGGTTATGGCTTGGGAATAACGTCTACCAGGATGCAGAGCTTTGATAATGAACCTTTAAACTGGCAGAAACACATTTGGAGCGTTAAGACAAGTCCAAAGCTTAAGGATTTCTTGTGGCGTGTTGTAAAGAAAGCCATACCAGTGAGCTACAACCTGGAGAGGAGAGGTTTCCCTAGCTTCAACTGTAAAGCGTGCGGTGGACATGAAGATGATCTCCATGTATTTCTCCAATGCCCACTAGCTAATGAAGTGTGGAACTTGCTCCCTGTTCGTCAAAGACCAATAAGCAGTATCCTATCCATTTCAGAATTGATTAAAGCAGGGGAAACTTTTACTCCTCTTCCACCAACGGGAGTTACCTCCCCTCTGTGGCCTTGGGTGCTGTGGAATCTTTGGAAATCGAGAAATAAGCTGGTGTTTGAGAATAAAATTTTCACAGCGCAGGAGATTGTACTGAAAAGCATCAAGGACGCTAAGGAATGGAGTCAGGCTCAGTTTGACTTGAAATTCCAACCTCCCTGTGGATCATCATCTCCCGGTGCCAATCGCCGAGCATCTTGCCCCCCTCCGACTTTCCAACCTGGAGTATTAGTCTGCAAAGTAGATGCGGCCTGGGACTCGACCTCCGGAAAGTGTGGTATTGGTGGGATATTCAGTGGGAGTTTGACTACCTCCCTTCCTAACATCTCCGAATCATTTAGTCATGTATCATCAGCTCTCATGGCAGAAGCCATTGCTGTCCATCGCGCGGTAGCCCTTGCCGTCTATTCGAACGTCCGATCCCTGGCTGTTCTCTCCGATTCTCAAACCTTGATCAAGCTATTGAAGAAAGGTGAGCATCAACCTGAACTGTTCGGTATCATGTTCGATATCTATCACTTTGTATCTCTGTTTGATGTCATTTCCTTTGAGTTTATTTCTCGCAACTTTAATTCCGAGGCTGATTCTGTGGCGAAATCAGTGCTTGCTTTTGCTGTAACAAACCCCCTCTTGGTGGGTGAACCTGTTTAGTATGAATGAAGTGCTTGTTTGATCAAAAAAAAAGATAAACCCACCATATCTTCTAACTGAGAAAATTTTAGTTAAATTTATTTAATATTTCTTAATAAAATCTGAATGTTGGGTACATATTTAAACGTATTATAAATAGCATACAGTTAATGGTAAATAAAAATAGTCACAACTCACAATATTGGATAAGTTTCAAAGAACTCAACTCAATAAACCAGATTTGTGAACAGACATAAGAGTTTGTCAAAGTCAACGATAGAGACGGTTACAAAATCCTCCAATGGTTGTAGAACACGTGAAAGATGGAGCTGAATTTAAGAAAGATGATCTCATAATATTTGACCTTCCACCAATAAAAACCATAATGAATACATCACCATCCTCTGGAGTAAACGGATAAAAAGAAGGGTGAACTTTCCAACAATATCTCTGACTCTTTTTCAGCTTTCTATATATATCACTTCCAATTGTTCCCATGTCATATCCTATCTTCAACCATCTTCATTAGTATCATTTTTCAATCTTCTTCTTCTTCCTCATCGAGAGAAATAGAAGAACAAAAAAAAATGGCAGGAGAAAAAGGTTTCATTGGATCAATAGATCAAGGAACGACCAGCACCAGATTCATCATTTATGATCACGATGCTCGTGCCGTTGCATCTCATCAAGTCGAGTTCACTCAGTTCTATCCTGAAGCTGGGTAATCCCTTTCTCTCTCTCTCTGGATCTATATCTCTTACTTGTTGACTTTTTTGTTATATATATTTATATTTTTTTCTCTAGTGGTTATATATGTGATCACTGTGAGAAGTAGGTGAGACTTTTTGTATGGTTGATGATCCACATATTGTCTTATTGGATACTGTTTTCGTTGTTTTTGAAGCTAGATCGGATCAAAAGTGTATAGTGTATATTTCATTATTACATTCTTAAGCGGTCTGAAATATTTGTTTCTTCCTTTTCCTCATCTCCAAAGTTCTTGGAACATTGTTTTAGAGTCCTTGCTCTTTGTTTAGTGTATTTGATGTGATATATTATTCATTGAACTCTGATTTTTGGAATGAAGATGGGTGGAACACGATCCAATGGAAATACTAGAAAGTGTGAAAGTGTGTATTGCAAAGGCTCTTGACAAAGCCACAGCCGATGGACACAACGTCGACGGTGGCTTGAAGGCCATTGGGCTTACGGATCAAAGAGAGACGACCATCATATGGAGCAAATCCACTGGACTTCCTCTCCACAAAGCTATCGTCTGGATGGATGCTCGCACCAGTTCCATCTGCAGGTAACATTACATACATAATCTATCTTTCTTGTTTTGTCTTTTTGAGTGGTTTGTCCTTTTTGAGTGGTTTGTCCTAAAAATCCTCTGTTCTTAGGGAGTTAGTTTCTGATGAGAATTTTGTATTTTGATGATCTTTACAGGAGACTGGAGAAGGAACTATCAGGAGGAAGGTCCCATTTTGTGGAGTCTTGTGGATTGCCGATAAGCACATACTTCTCTGCCATGAAGCTTCTCTGGCTGATGGAGAATGTAGATGCTGTTAAAGACGCTATCAAGAAAGGGGATGCCATCTTTGGCACCATCGACACATGGCTTATCTGGAACATGACTGGCGGTGTGAATGGAGGGCTACACGTCACTGATGTCACCAATGCTTCTCGCACCATGCTCATGAACCTCAAGACTTTGAGCTGGGACGAGGACACTCTCAAGACACTAGGCATTCCAGCTGAAATCTTGCCAAAGATTGTAAGCAACTCGGAGGTCATTGGAGAAATTTGCAAAGGCTGGCCCATTCCTGGCATCAAGATCGCTGGATGCCTTGGCGACCAGCACGCTGCAATGCTGGGACAAGCTTGCAAAAAAGGTGAGGCTAAAAGTACTTACGGAACTGGCGCTTTCATTCTTCTCAACACAGGAGAAGTCCCCATCAAGTCAGGACATGGACTTCTGACCACGCTGTCTTACAAGCTTGGACCTCAAGCAAAGACAAACTATGCTCTTGAAGGTTCCATTGCTATAGCTGGAGCTGCTGTTCAATGGCTAAGAGACAGCCTCGGGATTATTAAGAGTGCAAGTGAAATTGAAGATTTGGCGGCTATGGTAGAAACAACCGGAGGAGTGTACTTTGTGCCAGCATTTAACGGTTTGTTTGCGCCTTGGTGGAGAGAAGACGCTCGTGGTGTCTGCATTGGAATCACCAGATTCACAAACAAGTCTCACATTGCAAGGGCTGTGCTGGAGAGCATGTGTTTCCAAGTGAAAGATGTGCTAGACTCTATGAACAAAGACGCCGGTGAAAAGGGATCCCTAAATAACGAGAAAGGGGAGTTCTTGCTTAGAGTTGATGGTGGCGCCACTGCCAACAACCTTCTTATGCAGATTCAGGTAATGGTTTCTTTCACGTATGAATCTTGATGATGATTGTAGTTTAGTTTTAATATTAATCTCATGTTGTCCCTTAAAATATGGGGCAGGCTGATTTGATGGGAAGTCCGGTGGTGAGGCCAGTGGACATAGAGACAACAGCACTAGGAGCAGCATATGCTGCTGGACTGGCAGTTGGATTCTGGAAGGAAGAAGATATATTCGAGTCAGGAGAGAAGTCAAAGAACTCAAAAGTATTCAGACCGGCTATGGAAGAAGAAACCAGAAAGAAGAAAGTGGAGTCATGGTGCAAAGCAGTGGAGAGAACATTTGATCTTGCTGATCTCTCTCTTTAAAAAACTTGAGTTTATTTCCTTTATGACACAATGTTTTTTCTTATCTACCCCAGTGTGGAGCTCTGTTGTTTAAGTCACATTATGTCTTTTCTTATATATATATCATATGATCTCAAAGCTACTGCATGTAGTGATCAGACATTAAGGTCTGTGTCACTGAGCTAACATATTGCAAACAATTGAAAACTATAAACAGAGAACATGTATTTTCAGGTGGAACTGTGATTATAGGTTTGCTTTGAGGTTTTCTTTAGGACAAGGCCCTTGACGCTAAGCGGAGGAAAGCATCGAGCCATGCTTGTCGAGGAGAAGATTCACAACACAGAAACAAGAGAAAACCAGCTGATACCGACACACTAGTCACAGTGAAACTCCAATAGAAGACAACCATATCAATCACAGCGTCTTCATCTTCTCCTGTAAATCCCTCTTCTATCTCCGAGTCATCATCGTCAATGTTGCTACAGCTTCGGTTGGTGGGAAGTCCGCAGAGAAATGGATTACCAGTATAGCTACTAACATCGAAAGTAATCAGTTTTCCACCTTGTGGAATGACACCAGATAGATTGTTGTAAGAAACATTCAATACAGCCAGAGAATGAAGTTTAGCAAAGTTATGAGGAATTTCCCCTGATAGATTGTTGAAAGAAAGATCAAGGCTCTCCAAAGCTGTCAGGTTGGAGAAGCTCTCTGGTATCTTGCCCCACAAGGAATTGTGAGAAAGATTCAACACACGTATCCTCCAAAGATGACCAACCTCTTTTGGGATCTCACCGCTTAATTCATTGCCAGCAAGATCCAGTCCATACATAAAAGCATTGTAAGACTCATACCTGTGTTTTGATGTAAAATCAATCTTGTCCTGTCGATATGTCGATACAGATGGTTCTGAAAACAGTTCTAGCTGGAGAACAGAGTTATACTTGTAATATTCCTGAATGCCAACAGTTTCAAAAGTATAGTCTAAACCCATCCCTCCAAGACCTTGTGGTTCACCATTTCCTCCCAGTCCAAATGATAGATTACGGAGACATGGAGGTATGGACCCATTCAGGCTATTGTAGGCCAGGTCGAGTAGAATGACTTTGGTTAAGGAGCAGATGTGTGCAGGAATCTCACCTGTCAGATCATTTCCCCTCAACAACAGAACACTGATGTTTTGGTTGTGCAGGAAGCGAGGGATACTCCCAGACAATCTGTTGTATCTCAAGTCAAGTATCCGGATACTTTCAAGCAATGTGTCTGGGATAGGTCCGGTAAGATAATTATCTTGCAGGTATAAATTCATCACGTATTTAGAAATGAAGCGTGGAGGTAAATTGCCAGACAACTTATTTCCAGATAGGTCCATGAAGTCCATCACACTCTGATTAAACAGTGAAGCTGGGATGTTACCATGAAAGCCATTGTTTGCGAGATACAGGCGGAACATAGAATAGGTGGCTAACCAACTATGAAGTGCACCTATGAGGTGGCTGTTCGACAGGTCAAGTATATGCAGCTTACTTGAGTTTAGCAAATCGTCTCCAATCTTCCCTGTAAACTTGTTGTTGTCAATTTTCAGCACCTCCAGACTAGTCAAGTTTGTTGGCTCCTGAAAAATCTTACCGCTCAAGTTATTATGAGAGAGTAGCAGCATATGCAATGAATGACAACCCATGGTGAAGTGTTGTGGAAGGTTCCCAGAGGTTGTTGTGGGACATGTCCATTGTGACTAAGATCATATTCATCTCTTAGCTTCAGCACATTCTGTCTTGCATTGAGACTAAGATCATATTCATCTCTTAGCTGCAGCACATTCTTGTTCCCTCGCTTTTCAGTTGTTACCTTGACCGCGGCCTTCCTTGGGCATATGGGCTCTTAATGAGCCTATAAAATGGGTTCTAAGCTGTTGTTGTTAGTCTTTTGAGATCTTTTTTTTTTCTGGTTCTATCCTTAAATTAATACGAGTTTGACCCAGTAACAAACACTTTCTCTGCCTACTTCCTTCACGCAACCTAAAGGCCATTATTTTCTCTTCTTTAAACTTCTTATTCAGAATTTTTTTTTATCATTTGACTATTCCAATTTCTTTGTCCTCCACTTATTAATAACGTGCATCTTATATTTTATATTTTTATGTCAATTTAAAATATCACGCAAGAAGTAAACTTAATCACAAACTTTACCAAAAAACTACAACAATAAAGACCCTATGATGCTTGTATACTTGACGATATAACGAGTTTTATAGCTATCAGCTACATCTATTTAATCTATTACTTTTCAAATTTTGAATCCTCAAATTTTGTTAAGAAAAGTTCTGATGCACTCTTTGTCATTGCATTTATTTCTTTGGAGACTTCAAAATTCGAAAATTATAATTTATGGATGTGATCGTTTATACTTATGTTTTATGACATATTACGGTCTCGTGATCTCGTTAATTTCTTTGTTACGAAGTTACCTGGAAAACTATAGCATTTACATTCTACATCCTTAACTTTTTCACATATTTAGCAATATCGTTTCAGTAACCACGTATAGACTATCATTTGCCGTACATATAAGTTTGTGTTATTGTGTTTGATAGTGGGGGTCCTGTGGAAATATTAACTAATTCGCTTACTAAGTCAAGAATGGGTCGGCTGTTTTTCATTATCACATATTAATCTATATGATGGTTAGCTTGGGGTTGACCCTAACATTCTAACCATCTGGAAAAAGTTTAAATACGTGTTCGAATCATATATTTTAGTGAATCATTATTAACAGCTAAAAGATTATTTATATCCAGTCAACCTATCATCTAAAACTTCTAGACGTGCAAAGTCAAACATGTTATCAACTTTTAATTTACTAAATTTAATATGTTGGCAAAAATGTCAAACAAACACACAAACACAAGGAGACGGTCTTCTTTAAATAAGTGGGTGGTAGGCAGACGAATGTCTCCTAGACAAAAACAAAACAGGCTTCTCTTCTCATCTCTTCTTCTACCGAAGGGATTCTTAACCTCATACATCATCTCCACCGCCATGAGCCACCAGAACCACCACCACCAGCCGCCGAGCTATGCCGCCGACCCAAACACCATGTTTGTTCAGGCAGACCCCTCAAATTTCCGCAACATCGTCCAGAAACTCACGGGAGCACCACCACCTGACCTCTCCGCTTCCGCCACACAACAGAAGCTTCCATTCACTCCCAAGAAACAAGCCTTCAAGCTCCACGAACGCCGTCAGTCATCCAAGAAAATGGAGCTGAAGATCAACAACGACTCGTTCAGCCATTTCCACCGAGGATTCCTCGTCTCTCCCGTCTCTCACTTCGACCCGTTCTGGGCGCGTGTGAGCCCACATTCAGCACGTGAAGAACACCACGCGCCTCAGGAAAATGAAGAGCAAAAAGCCATAGCAGAAAAAGGGTTCTACTTCCTTCCAAGTCCGAGAAGCGGCGCGGAGCCAGCACCTGAGCTTTTGCCTTTGTTTCCTCTTTCTTCTCCCAACGGCACTAATCACCGCACTGAAGATGATTATCGCGACTACTAATCAGAGTTTGTAATCGTAATTTTCAGTTTTACTAGGCTATTAAATCGTAAGCTGATATCGCCGTTGCTTTTTACTATTTTTGTTAGGGCTAATCTATCCTTTTTTTTTATTAACCTTTAGAATTATTTCTATATCACCACCCTTCATTATTAACTTGATGAAGGGTCAACTATTCCGCCGCGTGTAGTCCACTTCCATTAGAATATAAATCTTTATTCAAGTTTTTTTTCATACGCGGCAACTACTTACGTTAAGTCAAGAAGACATCATCATTTTCACAAGTAGATGCTTATTATCTAGAACGTGGGGGATCCAAAAACACAAATAGTTTGGGACAATGAATTATTTGTCCATTTTCTTTCTTTACATTATTTTAATGGCATATATTATCAAACCATTTGATGTAAGAGGACTAGAGGAGGAGGTGAATGAATAGATAACCTACATGTTGACTTTTTTGGCTTAACGAAGAAAGTAAATAAGGTCAGTTCTTGTGGCGATAGGGTAGACAGTGTGTAACAGTGCTCCGTTCAATTTAATTTGCGTGTGTCATAAAGCTGCCTGCCGTTGGATTTAATGGACAAAGCTGTGACGCAGAATGAACCGGCGTCTATTTTCTTTTCAGATCCAACGGCTAATATAAACTATGAAAGATGAAAAAAAAAAGGTGGTGGTATTAATAATAGATGTTACTTGTAACAGAGGGTGTCTCTGCATCTCTCTTTAAAGTCACCTGTCAGTCTATCTTTGAACTCTGCTCCTCAGGTGTGATCCAAATTTTCAAAACTCTGCTCAAATCCTAGCCATCCATTTGTCCTTCCAAAATAGCTAAATCAAATGACATCACAAGCCCATTTTGCGTTCAAGAGAAGCATCAACTAAATTTGGCTTACTGGACTTTCGGTAAAAACAATTAATGGGTTTGATTTACCCAGCCCATTCAGCTTACTTAGGATCCTCGTAGGTCTCTGTAACACCCATAACCCGTATTCCATAAATCACTTTCCCAATTCCTTTCCATTTATATATCTCAGATAATCTTTTCATGAAATCCCCTCATTAAGATCGTAAAGATGAATCAAGTCTTGAATCCGATGGAAAAATGTCTTAAGAAAACAACTAAAGGCATATGAAGAAAACCTTGTCCCTTAACCTCTCTCCTCTTTGGTATATAATAACTCAGTCACATCACTGGTCCAACTCAATTGGTACATATACCATTAAAAACTAAAGGTTCGAATTTTGCTTTTTTTATGTCACATTATAAATGGAAAACATCATATCATATAAATTTTTATTTGCATTCACACAACTACATTTCTTTTATCCTTTCAAAGATAGTTTTATGCACTAACATCCAAGAAAACCTACTGGTTTTTTTTGTTGAGATTTAGGTCCAAACTCCAAAAAGTGGAGCTTTTCATATTAGACCTCCAAGAAGCAACCAGCTTGCACGTGACCAACATGTGTCTCTAATTTTACCCATCGATAGCTACTTAAATCACAGATGTACCCTACGGTTGCTCCGCCATAACCAGCGGAAGCCTTGCCGTTGCCGATCACAATCAGCTTTCCCGGCCTCACTGCCACGTACGCCACACTGTACACATCAGCAGGGATCTGACTTACTTTCTGCCACGTGTCATTTCTCAGCACCATCACATCTCCACGCCAGCATGCGAACAGACCTCCGTCTTCACCCGTGGTGGCGTATATCGGAGTGCTAATGGTTTCCCCGCCGTCGAGAAACTCCTCTTTTACTGGACACCACAGCCACGTGGACATATCAAAGGATTCAGCTGATTTACTGAACTGACCCTGTTCCTCCGTGGCGTATCCACCGATGACGTGGAATTTGCCAGCGTGGAATATAGCCTTGCACTCGTCTCGTTCCCGCGACATATCCGGCAAAAACGTCCACCTGTCTTCTGCCAAATCATACACGATGGATGACGTCAGCGCTTGCTTCTCTTCGTCGTGCCCACCAGCAACCAACACCGTCCGATCTGAATCCGTAGCGCATCCGAAGAACAATCTCTTGACACCTGGCATGGTCGCCCCCGCGCGCCATTTGGAGTTGAGGAAACTGAAGACGAAGACCGAATCAGAGGCCTGCCATGTAACCGGGTCAAGCCCACCCAATACAATAAGATCCGACCCGATAGAAACCAGTTTACAATACAGAGGCAGTCCGTTGGATTGACCCGGAATCGGAGGAAGCTCCGTCCAGAGACCCGACCCGGATTCGAGAACAGCGACCCGGTATTCCGGCGATGCGAAATTCTTTCCGGATCCGGGTTCTCTGTCCGTGTCGACACGAGCCTGCGACATGATAAGAAGCTCTTGGCTGTGTCCTGAAGCTTTTCGTAGATGGAAAAACTCAGAGAGAGAGACTTCACGGTTCCAGCCTCTGCAAACGGAGGCGATAACAGGGAACTGTTTGTAGGAGGAGCGCAGGAGACACTCGCGAGCTACGTCTTCTGGAAGATTAGGGATGAGTTCCATCTCGAAAGACTGAAGCTGTATTTTTTTTTTAGTTCTGGAGAAGAAAAGAAGAGTGAAAGATGTAACAGTTTCAGTGAGCAAAAAAAGGGAAGTGGATAGAGAGAAGGTTGAGAAGATGATGAAGAGGAAAGGGGAGAGAGTGTGTCACTTTATAGATTTTTTTGATGATAAGTGTTTCTAGAAACTCTCAACTCGTTGATTCGTTCATATCCTTCTTTATTATTTTTGTCTAAGCAAATAATTCGTGAATTTTGTCTTTGTCTGAAGAAAATAATAGTTTTTTTTTTCTTTTTCTTGTTTTATATTTTTTATTTATTTTGAATGAAATGAAGATAACGGCATGTGAAGTGAGAAAGTGGCATACGTTTAATGGTTGTGACTTGAGGCATCTCCTCTATTGCCCCTAAATGTCAAAACCCAATCTCCCTAGGACAACGTATAAAACAGAAAGAAAAACAAAATATTTTTAATTCATTTAATAAGGTAAAGACATAAAACCCTTCAAAAGTTGTAGATATTACAATTTGTACCTAGACTTTACCCACCCGTTTCGACCCGACCCACACATCTGATTGGAAATTATATAAACCGAAATTCGTCAAACCATCTAACCAATTAAACCGGTCAAACCACTCAAACCACTCTCTCAAATCAAACCTACGGTTTTACTCAAATCAAACCTACCGGTTTTACTCAAATAAAACCACAATTCCCAAATCAATTTTGTAAACTTACGATTTAATTTCTCTCAACTCGCCTCCTCTCGACTCATCACTATCGACGGCGAACTTGGAGAAGCGGGATGGTAGAAACTTCGAGCTCGAAGGGTAAAAGGAAGAAGGAGAATCGAGCTCGGAGAAAAGGAAAACTCGCGAAGAAGGCAAAGTCCGGAGCTGAAAAGATCGTGAAGGTGAAGTTTGTAAGGTCGGTCTCATCTACGGCTCGAGAAGACGACGACGAGATGCCCTAAACGATGGCTTTGAAAGAGACGACGACGAGGACGGCTCGGAGAAGACGGCGATGTATCGAGGCGGCGATTGAAGCAACAAACGGCTCGGAATGAGAAAATCTGATCATATTGAGGCTGGTCCGCTGCTCACGGTGAGTCGAGTGGAAGCAATTCGGTGACGACGGTGTGGAGTTGGAGGATGATGAAGGCGGCGGCGGAGAAGTCGGGTTCCTCGATGAAGACAACGAAGTGGGCGACAGACGAAAGTCAAATGCATCCGATGAAGACGACGAAGGAGAAGAAAAGTCACTCACGATGAAAACATGAAGGAGAGGAAAACTCAGCTACCGATAAAGAGGACGAAGGAGAAGAATCGAGGAAGAAGTAGGAGAAAAGGGAGTAGCAAACAATGTAGAAGAATCTGGTGATGCGTCGGTAATGCGATGATGGTGATGGAGAACTAAGAGAAGATAATACCAACAAAGAGGACCCAAAGCCGTGAATCGAGCAGGAAGAGGTAACGTAACAAATTAGTATATATAATTTGATGCATCGTTATTTATTTGGTAGAACTATGGAATAGTCTGTAAAACTGTGTGTAATACTAGGAAAACATGGTAAAACAATTAGACTATTCTGTAAAACTAGGAAAACACTGGAGAACTAAGTAATACTTGAAAAACTGAAAGAAAACAAAATTTGTTGCTTTAAAGTACCAATGCTATAACTTGATTAGAACTTAATGTTACTTGCAGGAATCTGTTGGAACCGAAGCAATCAAACCAGAGAGAATGTTCTTCTATCCGCCGAGTACAAGAAACAAATTAAAATTTGGGGACAAGGTGTTTCATAGTGGAGGCTATTAAAGCGTTTGATAAACTGAAACCGAAACTCAGTAACGGGGAGAGGAACTGGTTTGAGGAGCATCCCCAATTCAGGCACTTCTTCCACATGAAAAGGGAGAAGTATCACAAGGTTCAGGGAATGTGGATGCTCTTACTGCGGACTTGCGAAATCACGAGGCGGAGAAAGTGTGGTTCATTATGCGGTGTTCCTATCCGTTATGGGCTGAGGAACATGCATTCTTATCGGGACTGAACTGTCACAACTACCCTCGCTACAAGGAACGTGGTGGTACAGCGTTCGTGAATCGACATTTCAAGGAGGGAGAATTAATAAGGTTGGAGGATGTGAAAGCAAAGCTGGTGGGAATGGGACCTCATAAAGACAGGCTGAAGATGGCGGTTCTATACTTCTTAGGAAGTGTGATTTCTTGTATAAGCGAAGGTTAATAAAGGCGAAGAATGTATTGGAATTTTTCCAAAGAGCCGTGGATGATCTTGAATTCTCGGGACCTTTCCGTGGGGAGATTCTCATATGATTACATGTTGAAGGAGATCTCTCACACCATTGATCATTTTGGAGGGTTGGTGAAAGAGAAGAGTCTATGGCCTCTTCCAGGTTTCTGTGTTCCACTGGAGGTATGTAAAAAGAACAATATTTTCTAACAATTGTATACCACATATGCTAATTCTTGATTGATGTTGTGTTTGGTAGCTTCTTGCATTCGAAGCAATTCCAAAGTTGGGGAAGCGGTACGAGAACCGGTTGAAGGAGCTGATATAAAGTGTCGAGGATGTGTAGGTGGGCATTCAAACCCATTGGAATGAGAGGGATGCCTCTGTCGGATATATATGGCGAGATGAGTAACGACACTGTAAGTGTTCCCTCCTTTGATTTGTGTGGGTGTTTATGGTATTGAGTTGAGATAAATGTAATGTAGAACTAGGAAAACTAATAGATAATAAGAGAAAACTACGTTATATGAACATTTACGGAGAACAAGGTATAACTATGAAAACTAAGGAAAACTATGTTGTGTTTTGTATTGATAGGATATTGTGATATCATCCCACGAAGGCTGAGAAAATTGTCTCTTGGATGACATTTTGAAGAAGATGACGATGTTGATGAGTCTGATATTGCTGTCGAGAGTTGGGAAAAGCGCTGGCGAAGGATACAGGGTCTTTTAAAGACATGTTCGAGGAAGATCTTGCTGCCGAGAAAAGAGGTAGAACCGATAGAAGAGGCGAACAAGTAGCTCCACAACTGACCGAAGCAAGAGAAGTTTCTAACATTTGAAGATGATGAAGATGGTGAATAAAATGGTGAAGCAGCTTGAGAGTTGAGAAGAAGTTTGACAAATTTGATACAAGATTGAAGGCGGTAGAAGACATTGTGAAGGAACTGCAGAAAGGCAAAAAGAAATGAAGAACTTGTTTAATTTTAAGCTTTAGAAACATTCGTCTTTGAGATGTTGGTTGGATGTTGTTGGTTTTCCTTGCTTGGTGTAGAACTTGCGTGTTTATGTGTCTTTGGTGTTTTGGTTAGAACTTTGTTAAGACTAATCTATCAAGGATATTTCGAGTAAGATAACATATATGTCGTGAAAATTAGGTATAGAAAATATAAATAGAAAACTAAACCTAAGTTTAGTTTCACTCAAGATAACTTCGGTTTGATTCGATTATCAAGTAGTTAGTTTCACATAAGCGTCTAATGGACAAAGCCTTAACACAAACATAATGCTTAACATAACATAACTTTCTCAATACTAGCTTGAGTGATAACATAAGTTTTAACACATAAATTTATACAAGTCTTAACAAACAAAGACTTGTATTATCGAAAATAAAGAAAGAGAAGACTAAAGACAAAGTTTCAACACATAAACTCATAATTAGAGAAGTGAGAATCTCATGGGCCGGGAGGTAATAAGCCTCTTAAGCTGTGCAATCTCTTCAGCCATATCATTCACCTCCCTCCTTAAGCTCTTCACTTCTTCTTCAACACCGAAAGCCCATGGTGACGAAAGTGCATCCCATCGTCTGCACATTTAACATAGTTTCACCCAAGATAACTCGGTTTCACTCAATATTGTGCGTTAGTTTCACCCAAGATAACTCGGTTTCACTCAATATAACTAAGTATTACGGTTTGAACCAGTATAACTCAGTTTGACAAAGTATTATGCGGTTTCACTTAGTTTTACAACAAAGGCAAAGATAGGCGACAATTACCTCATTATTTCTTGCAGGTGAAGTACCTACTTCCAGGCAAGGTATCAAAATCTGATGGATATTTTGGATTTGGAGAAACATCCTGCATGATTTCACCCCCACATGGGCAACGGGTTGGAATCCCGTATTGGGCATCACAAATGAACCCTAGCATATCGTAGTGTTTCTTTAACTTCTTCATCTCCTTCATCTCTTCATAAGGATGAGTCATGATGCAAAGGGAAGGTCTTTGTGGATAGAGAGAACTCTCGAGATGTGTGAATGAATGGTGAGAGTGAGAGGAGATAAGATATAGAAGAGAAGTGCTTGGGAAAGTGAGAAACACGACTGGACAACTAACCAGAGGGAATCAACTTTTGACCCAAAAATTAAATTTTTGGGTTTATTCGTTAAGTGAAAATAATTTTGTTTCCCTCAAGATATTTGATCTTAGTTATACAGGAGTTTCTAGTATTACCAATGTTCTTCATAGTTCTACTTTTCGTGATTTTAATTCTTTTTAGTTTTACTTATAATTTTAATTTGTCAAGTTAGTTTTACTTTTTAGTTTTCTGCATTACCATGTAAGCATACATGATTAGTGCAATAATATGTTCGAAATCATGATTTTTGTAGTATAGCTCATACAACTAAGCATATTCAAAATTGTATAATTAATATATAAATGTTATAATTTACACATGAAATAGATAAGTAAATATTCTAATAGGTATATGATGACAAATTTTAATCTATTTCATTTGAGGTTTTCAAATTTTTGTTAAATTATTACATTACACTCTTAATTTTACATTATATTTTAATGTTTATTAACTATATTAGTCATATATTATTATGATAAACAAACATCAAACATATTTTTACAAAGCTATGATGTGAAAGTACAGGTACAACCCCTATAACTAGACATATAAACAATTGATATTCTTTTTATTATATATTAGACGAGTATTACTAGTACAACTGATACAACTTCAACAATTCAGAAATTGACAAAACCAATTTGGTATTCCATATGAGAAAAACAATCAAATATTCCAATTGGTATGTACTCGAGAAAGTTTTTCTTAATTTAATTTAAAGTGTAGGAAAAAATTAAAATTATTAAACAACTCCATAAGTTTACATGATCTACCTTATACTTTTATGGTTTGTTAACTTGTTTATCCACATAAATTTTGAAAAACATACGAAATAATTTTTACGAAATTGATGATTTCATTGTAGCAAGACAGCGTCATGTAAACATAAATAAATGGTACAACTAAGATAAATGCATTTATTATGTGGTACAACTAATATTTTTATTTAACTGCCAAAGTACAACTATGCACAAACTAGTACAACTATGCACAAACTAGTACAACTATGCACAAACTAGTACAACTATGCACAAACTAGTACAACTATGCACAAACTAGTACAACTAATATTTTTATTTAACTGCCAAAGTACAACTATGCACAAACTAGTACAACTATGCACAAACTAGTACAACTATGCACAAACTAGTACAACTATGCACAAACTAGTACAACTATGCACAAACTAGTACAACTATGCACAAACTAGTACAACTAATATTTTTATTTAACTGCCAAAGTACAACTATGCACAAACTAGTACAACTATGCACAAACTAGTACAACTATGCACAAACTAGTACAACTATGCACAAACTAGTACAACTATGCACAAACTAGTACAACTATGCACAAACTAGTACAACTATGCACAAACTAGTACAACTAATATTTTTATTTAACTGCCAAAGTACAACTATGCACAAACTAGTACAACTATGCACAAACTAGTACAACTAATATTTTTATTTAACTGCCAAAGTACAACTATGCACAAACTAGTACAACTATGCACAAACTAGTACAACTATGCACAAACTAGTACAACTAATATTTTTATTTAACTGCCAAAGTACAACTATGCACAAACTAGTACAACTATGCACAAACTAGTACAACTATGCACAAACTAGTACAACTAATATTTTTATTTAACTGCCAAAGTACAACTATGCACAAACTAGTACAACTAATATTTTTATTTAACTGCCAAAGTACAACTATGCACAAACTAGTACAACTATGCACAAACTAGTACAACTCAAAAACAGTACAACTAACAATAGGTCGGTACAACTAGAAAGCTGTTATAACTACATACTATTTGATTTAATATTATTTTAAATATGGATCACATTTTAAATGTGTATCATGCTGAATAATAATGTCGAATAGTTGTCTTAGTTAATACCATTATACTTGTACATTTAAACTAAACACAAATTTTTATAAAGAATATAAGTTTAACAGGAACATAACTTTGAATAGTTTCAAAAACTATCCCGGAAGAATAGTTTAAAAGAAAAATGCATAGGTCCATATGTGAAACAATGATAATCCATGATATTCCATAGTTTTACTTAAGATAAAATCCAAACATGCTAATAATCCATGATATTCCATAGTTTTACTTAAGATAAAATCCAAACATACAACACAACCGATGAAACCAACAAAAGATCTAGTTTGATTCACTAGGATTACGATGCATTCCAAACAACAACCAACTAAACCCAAAATTTGTCCTCCGTCTCCTTACGTTTTGTGTTCTTTTACGCCGTTCTCCAACAGATGGATTCCTCTTGTCCTTTTTCCTTCCCTTCCTCTTGAGGCGTCTGGAGGTATGATCTGAAGCTCTTTGATGTGATCTGGTACATTCCAATCACACTTGTGCAGTACCGAATAAATGGTCTTGTAATAAGCCAATGCCCAAAGTTCTGTCGGTAATATTTTGAGCACAACTCATGATACTCTATCTTGACCTCCGTCGGCGACCGGGAGCAGCAGCAACCTCAAGGAAATATAAGTAAGCAGCAAGTCCATGCAGACAAGGATACTTTTCATAATCATATACTTTGCGGTACAGCTCTTCGCTATCAAGTTCACCAAATAAGTCTTTCCATCGTCAGTGTCGGTTACCTCGTACTCAAGCTCATAACTATTCAGCTCACGCACTGGTGTTTTCTCAGCTTTGCCCCATAGGTTGTGCAAGTGGATCTCAACAAGAGGAACCAGTTTGGTATCAATCGATCGGAACCGGCGTCCTTCGATGTTCATTAAACCCGGTCGGAAATTTTTTGATGATTGTATCCAACATTGGTATTAAGGCATACCTCCTTGCGTCCCTAAATCGCTATTCATCGACTTTACACTGTTGCTAGTGTCCAAGTTATATCTGTCACCGGGAAATAAACTCTAGCCCATGTGTTTCTCGAGTGTTCTCCTCCACATACTTATGCGGCTGTAGGATATCTCACCTTAAAAGATGCATAAGCAGCCTCAAACTCAGCCAATGTGTAATACCTAGCCAACTCCATAAATCTCCATGCATTACGGCTTTGGTGGTGTTACAAGCATGATTTCTCACATTCGAGCTAGATGCCATATACAATGGCCATGGTGAGATTGTGGAAACACATTAGCTACAGCTGATGAGGCTCGGTTTACGTAAGCTCATAAAACTAATTCGGAAGAGTCGGTATAACAGTTTGAGCATCTCGAAAAACCAAGTCCAACTAGCATTATTCTCACCGTCGAGTACACCAAGCGAGGGATAATGGTGACGATTAGGATCTTGAGCTTTAGCAAATACTAGTACACCACCATATCCGTTCTTCAAAATGTGGCATCCACAATTATCACTTTTCTCATGACCGCAAACCCTTCAATACAAGCTCCCAAAGCTATGAAGAGATACTTGAACTTACTTGCCTCATCCAACTTCACCCTGTTTTTGTTCTGGATTGACTGCTTCAACATGTACAAATAGTTATACAGCATCTTGTAGCTGTCTTCGAATTACCACGCAACTCACAAATAGCTAGATTTTTCCCTCTCAAAGCTGTGGAGTAGGATATTGTTACACCAAGTTTTAACTTCGAAGTTCTATGATATCTCTAGACGAGTCTTGGTTTCAGGGATATTCCTCATTCAAAAGTTGCAACTAATTCTGTGAGCCTCTCCTCTTGATGTTGCTGCTGTCACTTTGACAAGTCCGAGCAAGTATGCACACCGTGTACCTCGAACAGAAAGATTTCGGTCTGTGGAATCCTTGCAGCTCGCAAACCCCATTTACAGCTTGCTTCACAACATTTTACCACCAATCGTAATGCGATCCGACTTTTGGATAACATAGCGAAGCTTACACCAAATGCGCTCTATCCACCACCTCTTGAATTGCTTTCTTACTTGGAAATTCACGAAGCTTGAACGGACCAAACCGTCTTCCCATTCCTCTATAACCTGAGTAGGTTTTCTATAGGTGGCTGCTCAATATACTTATCTGCCAAATCGGTTTCCATATCAACACCGGTGTCCGTCTCAGCTGCGGTCTCCATCTCAGCTCGGTGTCTGTCTCAGCTGGGGTGTCCGTCTCAGCTGCGGTGTCCGTCTCAGCTGCGGTTTCCGTCTCCGCAGCATTGTCTGTATCCATAAAATCATCTCGTGTTGTATCGTCATCATTCTCTGTCTCTATCAGCTCCTTATGTTGATTTGCTGGTCCGTTTTGTACGTACAGAGTTATGGCGTTAGGTCCGATTGCATCATCATTTCCCTGCAACACTTCGTAATTCATACCAAAGGAACTTATGCCCACTCTCGACAGCTTCTCTAACTGATCCGATTTACTCGTCTCCTCCACTTTCAAAAGACTTCTACGGTTCTCTTTATCAATGGTCATTAGGTAAACGAACAAATCTTCATCATCACAAATAGTTAACTCTGCCTCACATCCAACCACCATCGGCATGTAACTCAACGCCAGTTTTACATTCCTTTCATCCAAAGTAAGCTTTTATATAACCTTTCTTAGCATTGCCAAAGTTATATCCTCCACTGTTGTCTTCATGGTTACACTATAGATGCGATCTTTGAATTTGAAATGTAAGCTCACGTGTTTGATCGGTGTATCCTGCAAAACAACAAAATAAGGTTCTAATTATACCGGTCGTTCTTAGTTTTACGAGTTTTCTGCGGTTATACCTAGTTATCTACAGTTATACTATTATAATACAATTATCAGTTCTACTAGTTTTACTAGTTATCTACAGTTATATCTATTATACTATAATTATCAGTTTTACTAGTTTTACTAGTTATGCTTCAACTAGAACTCAAATCGAGGTTTCCTGCACGATTAAGATCAACATCTCGATTTGCTACTCACAATTCAATCCCATACATTCAACTATATGCTTCCATTGTATATCAATTTCTTATACAAATCAACCCGAATCAATGAGGTTATAACACCAATGTACATACCAAATTCATCATATCTAACTACAAACCTTAAAATCAATTTCTATCTAATCTTTCGAGGAGGAGAAAAACTAACCTGCATTCGACTGGCCCAAAGGACGGCTCACCGGTGGAATTGTTGTCGTCCGCTGCGTTCTTAGGAGAATCTAGCGGCGTCGGCGGTAGAGTAGCTAGGAGGAGAGGGATAACTGCGGGGATCGGGGAAAAGGAAGGGAGGGAGAGCTGTTTTTTTTAATTTTGTTGTATTGAAATTTTTAATTGAATTAGCAAATCCAAACCGACCAATATCTCAATCCGAATAAAACCAAACCACTTTTTCGAACCAGAACCAAAACCCAAACCGATTAACTCAATTTTTTGAATTTTTTATTTTTATTTTTTTAAATCCACGGAAGGGCATTTTCGTCTTTTCCATTTTCATTAACTCCTAAGGGGCATAAGAGATTGAAGGAGCCCATAGGAGATTTTGCATATCACATATAAGGGCATCAAAGCATTTGCCTCTTGTGACTTGTAGCGTAAAGGTCGACTTTGAATCAATTGGGACAAGTTGAAGGTTGTGATATTTTAAATTTATACTGTTATTTTGGTGTTATTCTTATTATCAAATTTAGTAATCCAGCCATAAAAACGAAAATATATCCAGAAACAAGAAATCGATGCGAGAGACCTTCGGCCTAGTACTAATTTTACATACATATTTTTACTGAACGTTTGTTCTAAAATGTTTAATCTGATGAAATACAAGACTGTAAGTATACACTTCGTACTGTGTTAGGAACAAGAACAGATAAATCTCGTAAAGGGATAAAACTTTACACTTACATATTAACGACTGTACTTTCTGTATGTACCTTATGAATCTAGATTTTAGATCACACCCTTTTTCTCAGCTTATAATATTAATCGTGTCACACCCTTTTGCTTTATAAAAGATCGCTCTATTAATTATAAACAAGGAAAGTACGAAAAAAATGTTTCATTATACATGTGGAACACAGTTCAAGTACATAATTAATAGACTTTTAAAAATAAACTAATATTTATAGAAGATATAAAAGTAAACAGAATTTATACAAATCCAGCTGAAAACAATGTTTGGGTCTTTCCTCCTGGATTATCTTTTCCCTATCCCTTCTAGAAGCTTTTATACTAGCCATTTTTACATCGGGCTTGTTGTCTATCTGTGTGTGTGTGTCACAACTTCACTTCGACAATAAACAATTTGCTTACTGATTTATTTATTTAGATCTGCTATAATGCTAATGTAACGCCCCGACCCGCCCATGGCTAATGGGCCACCCACGCCCGCTCTCTCGGCCCGTGGGCCACATCCCATCCGACGGTCGGTCGTTAATAATTCCGGAAGGCTCGAAATCATTGTTTACCGACCCTGCAATCACCACATGACCTTTCCCGTGCTTTGGCCTCACTTTCGCGACGCTTATCGCGAATCACTTCAGATAGGTCACCCATCCTTCCATTCTCTTCAGAACTGCGCGCTTAGCTCGGAGTTAACTTTCAATATGTCTTTCCAGAAAAGGTAAGTCAACTTTGGTGACATAGGTAACCAAATCAATTCTCTTAGGTCTTTATAAATATCACAACTCGGGATGTTACAGCTAATTAACCATTACACCTATGACCAAAGATGAAACTAAAGAGGTATCCTTTTATAATATGTGGTTACAATGTATAATGGCAGATAGATCTTCGTCGTCTTTGATTCTTTTTCTTTCTTACGGATATTTATTTAAGTTGAATTAACGCGTTTGACATAACGAAGCGAAAGTTTTTTTTTTTGATCGAAAAAAAAAAAAAAAGTTCATCTCCTTACACATAAGCATTCCATAAAACGATATATACAACTACCATTGTTTTAAGAAAACTAACTAAATCATCAATGCTTAGTACGTACGTGTAAATACTCTAACCTATACCGTATAGACCTTTATATATACACAATTGTGTTCTGGCTGTACAAAGTTGAATAATATTAGGGGTAGCAGCATGATCCATGCAGCCTGGACTCGTTCCAGTGTCCACCACATGTATAAATTTGTAAGCATATTTTACGTATGACTTTGGTTAATTTCTTTAAATTCTGATGACTATGCACCCTATGTATTCGCAGATATATGATTAATTCTTACTTGAGAGGGGGAGAGGGGTTATCTATCAGATGAAGGCATAATATAGTAGTATCATATTGTTTAGTGAACGTAGAAATAACACAGACCGAGTTTGAAAGTTTATGTTCGTTGTTGATCTATATATTTCGCATAGTTTATTGTTTTCGAATACAATTTATTTTTGTTATAAGTTAAGGTACTTTATGGCATTCGTTGTCTATTCAGTGTATTAATTCCGTCTGCTCATGAGTCGAAGACGAATATACGTTGTCCAAGCTAACTGTTTTCTAGATAACATCCAAGGTGTAGTAACTGAGATAATTGTTGTGAAAAGTTTCGAGTTGCCGGATGACAATAAACTAAATTTAAACTGTGACGTGAAGGATGAGCTAAGGAGGAAGGCAAAAGGAACGGCACGGCGTCCGAGTGACTAGAAAGGTCGACGAGATCAAAACGACACGGCGTCGACATCCTTAAAAAGAAGAGTCGTGATTCGACGGGTGGCTCTTTGATAAATCAAAACGATAAAACGACGTTCACAGATGGGAATAGACTAGTACTGCATTGCTGGGAGTATGGGACCTACGTAGTGAATGTTCTTGTCGAAATTTCAAAACTCAAAATACTTTTCCTTTGGTCGCATTCAATAATTCATATTTTGAAAAAGGTATTCGTCAGAAGAAAATTCGACAAGCCGGTGATTAAAAGACAAAAGAATGGAAACATGAAAATAATTTGCCAAATCGTTTAGATTTTTATAGATGAATAGGGGATGCATTAATTTAACTCGTTATCAACGACTATAGATTATACGCATTATTATAGTGCAAATAGACTCAACACAACTAGTGTATCATTACATACAACATGTCATGTTATGAAGACAAGAATTGCCCATAGAAGTATTTTACTGCCCTGAAAGAGAAATAGAAACTGGATATTTATGCTGTCGACATCAAAAGGTCGTAGAGGATAAGCTCTCATTAATTTCCTTGGGTATTATTTATACGTCCTCTATATCCATTATGAATTATGATAGTTATCCACTAGCTGACGTGGATTTTATAAACTACTGCCGGTAATTGTATCTCTTTTTCTAAGTGCGCGTAACAATTATTCATTTTCATTCTTATCAGCATGCATACATCAACCTTATTTTTAAAAGGTCGGTTTCCTCAAGGCCAAGTCTAGCTGACTTTCGCATATTGTTTTGCTTGTTAAAGTAGTTTGTTTGTGTTACTATAGGGGGAAAAAGTCTGACTATACGATTTATTAAATGACAGTAAAGGGCGACAATCGGATGACAAAATACCCCAATATACTTTGCTTGTGTCGCTACAACATCTAAAGTGACGACGAGGGACATTAAAAAAATGGTAAATCAACAAATTTTAGCTGATAGAAAACACGTTTTTATATTAATAGCGTCGGACAAACGGACGAACGACGACACACGGCGGTCAAACGAACATGCTTAATGTCAAGCGAGAAAAACGGACACAGAACATGCCAAAGCCATTGTGTATTTTTTCTTTCTATAAACATAACTCACTAGACCACGTGTATGAGTCATGACGACTAACTATGGTTTTACTATTAACAGTACGTAACATTCAAGAAAAAAAAAAAGGAATCCTGAAATTTCGGGATCGACTTTCAAAGGTCTAGAAGAGTTTACGGCTAGAGAAGGGAGAGTTAATGCCAATAAAGATATTGACATGTGTTTGACTCTGTGGTATTCAAACTAAATTGGTTCTAGAACTTTGAGCAGAAAATAATAGCAATATGAGAGAAAAATAAGAAGAGCATATACATAGTAGCTTGTGAATGGTTTGAATATGGGAAATGACATTGACAGACAAAGCATAAGATTTCAGAGTAAGTAGGATGTTTTCCCTCGCCTTGTAAGCTTCTTCAGCGCATGCATTTGTGTCTAAATTCAACGAGCTCCTCGTCGTTTTATTAGTCATGTTCAAATGGTTTCACGTTAATGTCTAAAGTGCAAAATAGTAAAAACGTGGACAAAGGGAAGAGGTAGAAATTGGTTAAAAAACGTGAACGGCAGGATTCGAACCTGCGCGGGCAAAGCCCACATGATTTCTAGTCATGCCCGATAACCACTCCGGCACGTCCACATTTGCTGAAATACTAAAATAAATGTTATTCGGATATAACGACTTTGACACTGTCGAATCGGTACTTCTCTCTATCTCGACCAGGAAAGAGAGAAGAAGGAAGCACGGTGCGTTAAGGTACCTCGCTTTCTGCTTAAGCCAATAACAGTCTCTCATGTTTTACGTGTTTTTAGATTCAATAGCAATAAATATGCACATGTTTTTAAGATAGTAACAACATTAATTGCGTAGGTTTGGAATTGGATCGTATCTCCTCGCAGTGGACATAGAGAGTAAGAAGGCTCTTGTCTTGTCTTGTATATAAGGGTATTCTATGTACGTACTTGTCGAGGACAATATGTATCAGAAGCAAAATCTTCTTTCTTGGATGAGCTCAAGGGATCCGGAGAGTAAGAAACCCAAGAGAATGAATGTGATAAGCAGATCAAACCAAGTAAAAAAAAAAAAAGCAGAACAAAGAGAAACGTGACCACATGAGCCAAGTTCAAATACCACGCTTAATTATGGTCTTTGAGTTGTATAAATTTAGTTGTCATGTTAGTTTCTATGTTTTTGTGATTTGAGTTATTACAGATTTAAACTGGGCAGGAAGGAAGGAGTTGGTTATTGAGCTGTTCGTGTTTGTTAATTCTAAGAGAAGGACACTAATTAATTAAGGTCATCAGCCTTGTCAATGGGAGCTACATATCAACCTGACTCTACATATTTATTGATCTGTCTGTGATGAGACCGTTGAAATGACTGAAGAAGAGATCGAGCCGTATTTGCTGAAAATCGGTTGCCGGTTTATTTTGAATTTCTCAACCGATATAATAATATAAGAGCTTAATTTATGCCAACCGGACGAGAATAATGTAAACCGGAAAAGTATACAGATTGTTACCCTTTTTTGGGTTAAGTGAGAGAGTGTCGTCATCTTCTCTGTTCCGCAGTAGGGTTGAAGCGGATAGTGTGGCACGTCTTCTTCTTCCTCTTCGCGAGCTCTTTCAGTAAGTAGCTTAAGAAAATGGGGGCTTCGCTTCCTACTAAGGAGGCTAACCTCTTCAAGCTCATCGTCGTATGTTCCCATTCTCTCTCTCTCTCTGTTATTTTCTTGCCTCCGGTGTGTTGTTGTTATTAGCTACTGTGCTAAACACGATGACTTCTTTTTAGTTTCTACTCTTCTTCACATGGTTCAGTGTTCAGATGATTATGCATGCCCCTTTTCGTCTCACAATTGCTCGGCAAACTAGTAATTTAGAATTACTCAGTCTTAAAAGTCTCTATAATTTAGCATAGCTATCTACTTTTCATATTATCAAGTAAAATTATAAATGCAGGAATCATATGAGACTAAGCAGTACAAGAAAGGACTCAAGGCAGCTGATGGCATTTTAAAAAAGTTTCCATCTCATGGAGGTCAGTTTTCTTTTTTTTTTTTTATCATCACTACTCCAAAACCCCTCCTTCTTTTCGTATTTTTTATTTAATGTTTCTTATTTTGCCGTTATTGTTCCTAATGAAGCAAAAAGCAAGTAAAATATTTTCTTAGTATAAGGCAGCTTGTAGTGTATGATCGATCATGAACTGAAGCGCTAAGTATTGTTTATTTTTGCTAGTTGAGATTTGTTTTGTTTTGCTTTTCCTTCTTTTTCTAATACTTGTTTCTTTTATTCTTTGTGATCTTCAGAGTCTTTATCGATGAAAAGACTGACTCTAAACTGTATGGACCGCAAAACTGAAGCATATGAGCTTGTTCGCCTTGGAGTCAAGGTTCTATTATGCTCTTCCACAATCATCAATCCTACTTTTATTTTTCCGTGCAGAATGACATCAAAAGCCATGTTTGCTGGCATGTACTTGGTCTCCTATACCGTTCAGACAGAGAGTATAGAGAGGCCATCAAGTGCTACCGAAATGCTCTTAGAATAGATCCTGATAACCTTGAAATACTCAGAGACCTCTCACTCTTGCAGGTAATTTATGGCAAAATGGGAATTTCTTAGATGCCAATTCATACTTTTTTCGTTTTTTTTTGTGTAATCTCCTTCCAGTGTTAATCTCTCTGTTGATGCTTTCAACAATTTATCTTACCGTATACTCTTTTTTTTATATTCCTAGGCACAAATGCGGGACTTATCTGGTTTTGTTGAGACCAGGCAGCAGCTTTTGACTTTAAAGCCTAATCATCGAATGAACTGGATTGGCTTTGCAGTCTCCCAGCATTTAAACTCAAAGTATGTTATGGTCCTTGAAGCCATATCTGGTTGCTTTACTCATTTGAATAGAATGCTGGTTTTTCTTCTTTGAAATGTTAGCTGGTGTATTTATATGATGTATCGTACATTAGACTTTTATAAAATAATATACCACTGAACAGTATCAGTAGAATTTTATCAATCTGTAATCACTAACAAAAATTTCGGAAATTTAAGATAATGCATTCTAAAATAATGTTCTAGCTAGATAATATTTTAGTTACTTAATATTCCTGCATCCTATTGGAATAAAAAAAATATACTGATTTTTAAAATACAAATAAAATGAATAAAATGATGATTTTAGGATATGAAATTTATTAAAGTAATTTATGCAAACTATATAAGTATATGTTTAGTTTACTCGTTTGTTGAGTATGCTTATTACTTCAACAAAAGAAGTTGGTATAATAATAATGCTGCAAAATAATACTAACTAGGAACTAAGAACATTACATATCAAAAACAGAAACCATTGTATAATAATAAAGTCAAATGTCTCATGAACAACCATATTGTAGAATTACATAATATACAATGGCAAACTTAAAAAAAAAATCATTCTTTATATAAATTAATTATTGACCCGTATAAAATTGGAAGAAATAGGTGCGTACAGTGATATAATTAGAGATTTTGTTATGCCCACTGTTTAACTTCAGTGTTCTAAGTTCTAACAAATATTTCATCCCACGCTCATCTTTAATTCTTTGCGTCTCTCCTTTCCACCGTTCGTTAGAAGGCGTGTGTTTTCTAGAGTTAATTTTACCCTTTTATTGATGTGCTATTTCCCTTATAAATTAGACATGTCAATAAAATTGTTTTTAAAAGGTGTGTTATTTAATAAAACAAAACAAAATTTATTTTCAAAACAATGTTGTTATAGCTAAAATATAATTTAAATAAATAGTTGATAAAAAGATAACTAGATTCTAATCATAGACCATGCTCAAAAGTTAAGAATATAATGATGTTCGTAAGTAGCAATTTTTATTTATTTATACAAAGTTAAATCTCTTTGCCATTTTTACGTTATGATCCATAGTGAAGTCTTAATTTTAAAACAGAATATTATTGTTTGATAAAATAAACATTATAAAAAGTTGATGTAATTTTGACATATATTATGTTAATTGTATTTATATTTCATGAATAAATATATATAATTTCTTTATTATTTATTTTAAAACTAAGCGTTTCATAAAAATAATTTTAGAAGAACCAAAATGTGATAAACTTAAGTGTATTTATTTTATTCTAATCTTTTTATAAATAAATTTTTTATTTATTTTCAACTTATTTTTCATCAGTCAAAAATTATTTTAATACTTTCATAGTCGAAATAGTTTAATCTGTATTTTGAACAAAATAATTTAAAAAGGGCTTTTACATTTAGTTACTCTTGTTATCTTATAAGGATCTATATGTTTTAATAGTTTGAAGGCTGGAGTTATTACGAAGGAAGGATTGTGATAAAGTGATAACTCCTTTGTCTGTAAAAAGTGACCACAAGTGTAATTGTTCTGAATGATAACAAACTAATAAGTCACTGTTAAAACAAAACAAAATAATTCATGATCTGCAGAAATCTTGTTGTCATTCTAGACTATTTTGTTCCATGTGCGTTTTAAACCGATTAAACAAATAAAATATAAAAAGAACGGCTGACCGGAATTACCGGTTACGGATTTGCCATCGTGAGTTCGTCACGTGTATATTCAATAGGCCACTCGCTATTCGGCTCGTCTTAAAAACTCGCAAGAATAGTGACATGAAGCATCGTGAATCAATAATGTTTCCCGGCTAAGAAACAGAATCACGTGAGTTATGCGTGACCCTACAGCAGTCATAAATGTTTTCGCTCTGTCTAAAACGTTTTTTGTTTTCCTTTCTTATGGTTCGTGTTTTAGGTTATTAATTATTGGTAGTATAGAGTTAGTAGGAATCATATATGAAACTGATGAAAACAGTGATATCATACAGACAAGTATTACTGTCAAGCAATGAATACTAGGGATATGTTCTTTCGAGAGTCTTCTGTTGCTTGGGGAAGTAGTCTACTTAATCAAGTGTGTGTATATATATTATGAACTAGACTGATAGGGGATGTTATCGGCCAACAGTGAAAACTGATATATATTGGTGGAACGTTTTTTCCAAGACATTTAATTGGAAATATTCGAATAAGTAATCTGACAAGAAAGCCTAGACAAATGGAACACTACATCTACATGCATGGCGATCTCTCTCGAAGAATATATGGAACTAAAATTGACAACACACTAACTAATATATGGATTTTTTTGCCTCTGTTACTGATTATATTTTCGACATTTATTAGCACATTGTAGATTTTATAGTATCCATCTTTCATAGAAGATTATCTAAAACTAAATTAACATGAACGCAAGTAAAGTCATATATAAGAAATACGAAAAACCACTAATAAGGATAACGTAAGTAAAGTCATATATATATATATATATATATCCATTTTTCTCTGTCAAATATGTGAATTTATTTCAATGAAATGGCAAGAAGATACAAGAAACCTTGAATCTAAGGCTGCTAGAAGCAAATTCCTATCTAAATGCACCCAAAAAAAAAATAAAAAAAAAGATAAAAAGGACACTAATTAGCTACCTACAAGCTTAGGTTTAGTCAAATCAACAGAATGAGACTAAAGCTAAAAATAGAGTTCAAGATGTTTGCAACGGGAATATTTTTTCTTATGATAATAAAATGTATTGTCTTCTTTCTCTCAATCTTAGTCCAGACCCATAAGGTGGAGCTAAACTCAAAGACACTTTAGGTACTTTCCGTTTTTGGGTTCAAAATACATTTTAGGTGTTAATCATGTGCATATAACCTAAAGGAAGGTCTTTTTGTTTTTGGGTTCAGAGACATTTTAGTTGCTAATTATTGTTAAGTGCAAATAACCAGAAGGTCCAGAAGGACTTTTTGGTTTAGAAAACGGTAAATGCATGGGTCCACGTCGCACTTGAAGCAGAGGCTAATCACCATTTATTCACTTGCTTTCGTGGAGATATCAAAACCGCCAGTTACAGGAGACGTGTCATTATAGGTAAGGTTCACTAGGTTTCTAGCTGGCGCTTATAAAATCCAAAGCTCGAAACACTCATCACACTCAAGCCAAAAGTTAGTGCCATTTTGTCTCATCACTTTCCGCACTTTTATTGTTAAATTATTTATAAAGAATAGACTACCACGCGATACAATGTCGCCGGAGGAATACATTAGGGAATCCGGAGATCTTCGAGGAACTGAGCTTACCCTTGCTCTACCGGGAACTTCCATGATAGAATCGGAGGGTCGACAAAAGTCCAGAAACAAGCGTAGATTCATCGAGATCGTTGATTTGAAACTAGGGGAAAGACACGTGAACAATTCTATAGCATGCAACAATTTGTACGGCATATTAAAAACTTTCGTTCTTACGAACATATCTTTAAAAAAATATATATATATATATGCATGTTTCACTGACCATTAATGCGTCTTTGTCCTGGTTTTAGCGACCGCTTGGTGGGGTGGCCGCCGGTGAGGACGGCAAGGGCGAGGAATTATGTGAAAGTGGCGGTGGATGGTGCGGCCTATCTCAGAAAAGTCGATCTTCAGATGTACAATTGCTACGATCAACTTTTCGCCGCTCTAGAAAACATGTTTCAGGGAGTAGTAACAATATGTGAGTGAAACATGAAGAGCTTATTATGTTTTTGATAGACTAAGTGGAGGGTATTTTTGGTAAATTTAGTTGGAGTGTTCTTATTTGACGGTAGGTTATATAGGTAAGGTGACGACAGAGCTGGAGAGGAACGGAGAATTTATGGCAACTTACGAGGATAAGGACGGTGACTGGATGTTAGTCGGAGATGTCCCGTGGATGTGAGTTACCCTTGTGTATAGATCTACTACTACTGTTCCCGTTTTTATCATACTCTAAACAAATTAATACACTAATGTTTTATGACGAGGCGACTAATTTCTCTTGGGGTTGATTATTTATGATTTGTGAACGAATAGGATGTTTGTGGAGTCGTGCAAACGTATGCGGTTGATGAAAACAGCCGATGCTATGGGGTTAGGTAATAAATCTTTTGTCATGTGTAATATAATCAACTAATTGTATTATGTAAACATTTGATAAACATCAAAGGTTTTATGTTGGTGCAGTACTTCCAAGCTGAATCGGGCAATGTTTACACGTTCAAGAACGTTGACGCATGGGATTTTCTCAAGTCTATAAGATTATCGTGGCAAATGCATATATATTTTATATCGTCAGAGATATATAGAAATGTAATGTTCCATGATTTCGAATTGCAATATATATACTTTAACCTTTTTGGCCGATGATTTGAATGTTATTAATGGTACTACTATTATTATTGCTTTGATGACTAAAAATAGATAGCTTTAAATTTTTATTGAAAAATCACTATACACAAGATGAAAAGAAGATTAATAAACACAACCATTTTTTGAAATCAGTTGCGACAACCAAGACCCCAACATGACGACATCGACAAGACGGACAAGATATTCCAGCTTAATTAGATCTCACACAGACAACCGAGTGCCCGACCACATTTTAATTAATATTAGTAATTAAAGTTTTAAAGTATGTTAACATAAAGTAAAATCGAGATATGATTCACCCTAACCACTTACACTAAGAGTACCCTCAACTCAAATACCCAATTGGGTTTCCTATTTTTTTCTGATTTTTTTTTAAATAAAATAAATGAATCAATCATGCCACCACGCACAAGAGGTTCTCACAGACAATTCAAAACCCAACAAAAAACGTTTCCTATCCGGTAACTTATTTCCTTGGTTTTGCTGTTTTTGTGGATCTCTTCCCCTTAAAACTCTGCGTTGTTGCTGCTCTAAGGATTTTAAGACTTGCTTCTAGTTCTTTTTTTTAAAAAAAACTTCTTGCCTGTAGTTCTCAAAAACATTTGCAATAGTTCAAACCTATCAAGATACACTCCCTCTATTTTAATACGTATGATATTTATAGAATTTTTATTATCTCATAATATAAAATATATTCATATATCAAGATAATTTTATAATTTATCAAAAAACTGTGTAATCAATTGTGTTTTTATTTATAGTTAAATAAATTAATTTTAAATTATATTTTAGTAATCTTTTTTATTTTTAATTTTAATATGTGTACATTGATATAAGTTATCATACTAAGAGTAGAACATGTCGTCCATACGTAATCCTATAGAGCCATGAAGATAATCAAACAAGCTGATATAAAACTAAAATATGATTTATGACTCGTACCCATGTCTGTGCTATGATGAGATGGCATTAAAAAAAAAATTGGTTTGCAAACTACTCCTTTCATGAGTGAGGTAGCTGCAATCAATCATTATATATGAGTTAATAGATCTTGAACACCAGAAGAATTATAACATATACAAGGCATTCTGACTAAATATCTTTGATGAGTACATTATCAAATTTGATATATTGAATCAGAAACTCCATAATATTTTTGTGAATTCAATCATGAGCCATTTTCCATTTGTAAGTTTTACGTTTTGAGGATTAATCTTTTGAGAACGCGTAGCAGCTTGGAGTAGAAAATTGTATGTTAGTGTATACCTCACACTGCACCAGACTATGGGGTAAACACATCAAGATTGTGGAATCATAGCAAACGTAAGGGGTGTTGATGAAAATCTCGAATGCATAATATCTCTTTTGACGTCTAGCATAATATTTTGGTTTATCATGTAAACATTTAATAAGCAGTAAAGGTTTGTGCTGGTGCAGCAATCACAATTCCAGTGTGAATTGAGCAGTGTTTCTACTTTAAAGAACCTAGACGCAACGGATCGTCTAAAGTCTATAAGATTATGATCACACAAATAAAACCTATAGCAAATTTTTTTTCTTATAAATAATAAAATAAATTTTCAAGAAAATATATATATATATGTGCAGCACTGTAACGAATTGCATGTCAAAAGATATATGAAGAAAGAGAAGTGTGATGTAGTGTTAATCTCTTTTACATATACAAAGAGAGAACATATGTCATTAGGTTGCGAGTATGGGGTTCCTTTCTTCATCGATATCTATGGCAAGAACACGGTCAGGGTCAGAGCCGCTAGGTCCTTCAGCGTAAAGGGTCGGAAGATAGGCCTTATATGCCGGCAAATACCGTGAAACAAAGTCATTCACCTAGATAGATATTTCGATATTCATTGTTTCTATGTGTAAAATAACCACAAGATTAGTAACTGTCTAAAGAATGTCAAATACCTCATCATCTGACATCCCGGCTTTGCCAGCGTTCCTCATGGCGATTTCCGCCTGTCCAAAAACCAAAGCAAAAAGTTACTAATCAGAAACACAGCGAAAACTAACGAGTTTTTGTTTGTTAATTAGATATACAATACCTGAAGACGCCACCGGTATACATAACTTGGGTCCTTGATTTTGATGATGACCCATGCATTTATGTACTTGTCCCATGCGTCATAATACGCTACAAGGTTCTTATTCACCGTCTCCAGCTTTAGAAAGAGAACAGAGTTTTTTTAAAAAAAATTTAGGATATATAATTATTTTTATTATTATTATTATTAGTTTTGGACCTTTTGGTCAAAGGGATATATAATATATATAGATTGTATTACTAATACTATTCAATGGTTTAGAAGGGAGTTGAGATCAGAGGCGGACCTATGTGTATGTGTACGGTAGGGTGTCACTTGCACCGGGTTAAATTATAGAAGTTAGATTTCTAACCTTAAGAAAATAGATATTATCTCCGTTTTATTTTACTTGTAGTTTTAGACTTTTACACACAAATTAAGAAAACATTTAATTTTATATATTTTTAATAGAAAAATAAATAAAAAAATAAAAGTAATAAATTTTACCTAGAAACTATAAAACGATACTTATTTTGTGACAATTTTTTTCTCTACAATAACAAATAATTTGAAACAGAGGGAGTACTTTGGTTAAAGTATTGTTGAGTGACACCCTTTAACTTGAGTTCAAACCAATAGATTCATATTTTCTAAGTGATTATATCTTCTTCTTTTTAGTATAAATAATTAATTTTAACTCTAATAATATTATCGTTCCAAAAAAAAAAAACTCTAATAATATTATGACACAGGTTAAAAATACATGCTAGGTCCGCTACTGACTTGAGATTACCTGTGGATCCACTGATTTAACGACTTCAGTAGTAAGAGGTTTAAAACCAAGCATCCATCCTTCAAATAGAATAACCTGGAGAAATCGACCAAATCAAAATTAGTGGTCTTGTTTCATTTTAACTTTGAACAGAAGCACTTGAAGATGATAGAAATAAACCTTGAGAGGTCCTTCAACTTCAGGCCATGTTGTTGCATCGGCTCTATCACCCCTCCCGCTATAAGCAGACTGCAGCCAAACAGAAATATCTCAACAAGTTAAGACCCGGTTCCTCTGTTTTCATTATGTGTGTTTCTTACAAGAAGTGATAAGGCAGAGAAGATAAAATCAAGGGTTGACTCATCACCTTATCGTACCGTGGAACTTTCATCGTCATGCCTATCAATGACCAAAAGAAAAAATCACAAAAAATAAGAAAACAACAGCCAAGAATATATATCTTGTTGTATTGACGAAACTAACCGTCCTTGGTCAGTTGAGTCAGGGCTTCTATTGTATTTACAGAGAACGGAAGATCGTGGCTTCCTGCATTACCACGATACTGAAAACAATATATATGAAACAAATGACGATATTTTCAATTTGAAGAAGAAAAGAAGTGCTGAGAAATTTGAAGAATGCTTTTTCAAAAAAAAAAAAAATTTGAAGAATGAGTTTTAGGACCTCTAGAAGTGCATTTCCTGGATTCTCTTCTCTCAGTTTAGCCTGAGACAATAAATTAAATAAAGAAATAAATGGAAGGTACTAAACGGAGACGAAAAGGTCCAGACAGACAAGAAAGAGTACCAAGTAAAGTCTTTACCTGGCCTTGTGCAGTCAAGTAAAAATCGTCTATAGATATTGTCGCCGACTTCCTGAGATATTTGCTTTGAGATAGTACTAATAACAATCACTAAATTTTGATAAAGTAAACTGCTGCAGTAATATGGGGGGGCAATGGTACCTTTTAGTAGTTTTGAAAAGATAATCAAGTGCAAACACAAGTGTAGTCTTGCCACATCCTTGAGGGGCGCTAAATCCAATCTGCATCACATATCTTGATCATCTCTTTTTTGAAACACATTCTTAAGTAGATTAGGGAAATTAGTTGGGAGGTCCTTCAACTTCAGGCCATGTTGTTGCATCGGCTCTATCACCCCTCCGCTATAAGCAGACTGCAGCCAAACAGAAATATCTCAACAAGTTAAGACCCGGTTCCTCTGTTTTCATTATGTGTGTTTCTTACAAGAAGTGATAAGGCAGAGAAGATAAAATCAAGGGTTGACTCATCACCTTATCGTACCGTGGAACTTTCATCGTCATGCCTATCAATGACCAAAAGAAAAAATCACAAAAAATAAGAAAACAACAGCCAAGAATATATATCTTGTTGTATTGACGAAACTAACCGTCCTTGGTCAGTTGAGTCAGGGCTTCTATTGTATTTACAGAGAACGGAAGATCGTGGCTTCCTGCATTACCACGATACTGAAAACAATATATATGAAACAAATGACGATATTTTCAATTTGAAGAAGAAAAGAAGTGCTGAGAAATTTGAAGAATGCTTTTTCAAAAAAAAAAAAAATTTGAAGAATGAGTTTTAGGACCTCTAGAAGTGCATTTCCTGGATTCTCTTCTCTCAGTTTAGCCTGAGACAATAAATTAAATAAAGAAATAAATGGAAGGTACTAAACGGAGACGAAAAGGTCCAGACAGACAAGAAAGAGTACCAAGTAAAGTCTTTACCTGGCCTTGTGCAGTCAAGTAAAAATCGTCTATAGATATTGTCGCCGACTTCCTGAGATATTTGCTTTGAGATAGTACTAATAACAATCACTAAATTTTGATAAAGTAAACTGCTGCAGTAATATGGGGGGGCAATGGTACCTTTTAGTAGTTTTGAAAAGATAATCAAGTGCAAACACAAGTGTAGTCTTGCCACATCCTTGAGGGGCGCTAAATCCAATCTGCATCACATATCTTGATCATCTCTTTTTTTTTGAAACACATTCTTAAGTAGATTAGGGAAATTAGTTGGGAGCAATAAAAGCATCCTCAACCATAATGTCTACAAAGTTCAAAGCCATCTTGGCTAGGCCATCAGCAATCGAGTTGTTCTCCCGAGGGATCCAAACAAAAGAGCAAGAGTGAAAATAAGAAGCAAAGCATAATATATCAGAAACAACACTGTGGAGTTCGGGAACGACCTCGCCTGAGTTGAGGCAGCTAATTAGTTGAGCGAATCCGACTCGCCTCTAACCGTCGTGGCTCCGTGAGCGCAGAGTGCACAGCTTCTCTGGCCAGACCTTCCGCAAGTAGTGGCGAGGGTACCCATTCAAGGCGATCATGAAACTCTTGGTGATTCGGTGAGGAGAGGATCACCCATCCGATTCTGCTACGTTTGAGTTTGAATTCCATGCTGCATCCGACGGCGGTCGAGGTACCTGCATCGCATCTTGGTGTCGGGATGGCTCGTTCTTAGGCTGTGGAGTCTGGTTTGCTGTTGATGGTCCATTCTCGGCGAGCTTTATAGCGGAGGTTAGAGCTTCTTCAGCGTGGCTAGGACTCCTCAAATACAAGCCTGTTTCTAGCTTTCCAGATTGTCCACAATATCCGGGGAACAGGAGCTAGAGATAATACCCGCAGTGGAAGACATCGTTGTGAGCAAAGGGCGGCCAAGATGCCATCAAATCTACAATTCCTCTATAGTCCAAAACCGCCGCGGAAGGGGCAAATTGCCAAACCTGTTGCAAGAAAACGACAAATAACAAGAGATGAGTAATAGATTCGTTGGAACCACATCTTTTGCATTTAGGATCAGCATCAATATGTCTTTCCATCAATCGCTTCCACCGGAGGGCTCTCGAGAATCTTCCAAGCAAAATGCTTAACCTTGAGCGCAATGAGCTCCCATACATTCTTTTCCAGTTGAAATTGGCATGTTGCTCGTCCTGTTCGGTCTCTTCCGAGGCAGCAAAGAAGTAACCGGATTTAACCGTGTAATCTCCTGTCTTAGTGCCCAGCCAAATAAATCTATCCGGAGCCCCGGTGACACTAGGTTTGATGCACCTGATCGATGATTCATACTCAGGTAGCAATAACTGGATGCGATCCAAATCCCATGAGAGGTCAGCGTTGAGAAGGTCTGAGACTAGGAGGTGCGCGGTCTGTTCCGAAGCAGGGCCCATTGGCCGTTCTTGCTGTCTCAGATTCAGCCATGGAGCGTACCAGACATTGATCGACTGCCCGTTACCCACAGCCCAACCAGAGTTCCTGGAGATGAGATCCCGGCCCAGTAAGATGCCTCGCCACCCATGTGACATAGTAGAAGATATACTTGCGTGGATGAAGTCAGTTTCCGGATAGTACTTCCCTTTCAGTAACCTTCCGAGGAGGCAATTGGGGTTATTGATTAAACGCCAGCCCGTCTTAGCCAGGAGGGCGTCGTTATACTTCTGGAAGTCCTTCATGCCTAGACCTCCCAAGGCTTTTGGCTTTGACATTCTATCCCAAGAAACCCATGCCATTTTCCTTATACCCTCGTTGTTGTCCCACCAGAATCGCGTGATGACGGATTGTATACGTTTGCATAAGGAGACCGGTAGCTTAAAGTAGGTCATCGAGTAGGAGGGGATAGCAGAGAGAACGCTTTGTAACATGACAAGTTTTCCAGCCGAGGACAGTTGCTTCGTAGACCAGCTACGCGCTTTCTGTTGGATACGGTCGACTATGGAGGAGAACAAGTCCCGTTTCCTCCTGCCAAATTGCTCGGGAAGGCCAAGGTATTTGCCTACTCCCCCTTCCTTTTGTATCTGCAGTGCTTCCTTTATTGTGTTCTTGAGAGTAGTGGGGGTTCGATGGGAGAAAGTGATAGCCGATTTGTCGGTGTTAATAGCTTGACCCGATGCATCTTCGTAGCTGCGTAGTATAGATACTAGTGCTGCACAATTTTCCTCATTTGCTTTGAGGAAAAACATTGTATCGTCCGCAAAGAGGAGGTGGTTTATACGGGGACATCCACGTGAGATTTGGACACCCTGGATTAAACCATCTTCTTGCGCCCTGTTACATAGTCCCGAGAGGACTTCACTACACATAATAAATATGTAGGGAGAAAGAGGATCGCCCTGGCGGATACCTCGGCTCGGTACTACCTTCCCTCTAGGCAAGCCGTTAATGAGGAAGGAGTAGGTGACGATGAGATACACCGCAAAATCAGGCATATTAGGCTACGGTGGAATCCCAACCGTGCCAGCACTAGTGCTACAAAATCCCACTCCAATCGATCATAAGCTTTACTCATGTCGGTTTTGACCGCCATGGCGCATCGTTGCTCGGCCTGAGAGGTCTTCAAGTAGTGAAGAACCTCATGAGTGATAAGCACATTGTCTCCGATAGCTCGTCCCGGAACAAACGCAGATTGATTTTCCGAGATGAGTTTATCCATCATTGGCTGGAGTCTTCGCGTGAGGATCTTAGAGTAGATTTTGTAGTATACATTACACAAGGCAATAGGCCTGTAGTCGGAGACTTTCTGCGGGTTGTTGATCTTCGGAATCAGTCGAATATGCGTGTGGTTGATTCCATTCATTAGCGGGGCTCCGTTGAAAAAGGACTGCACCTCTTTGACAATATCCGGTCCAATGGACTCCCAATGGGTATGGAAAAAACCTGCTGAAAAGCCATCCGGTCCAGGTGCTTTGTCGGCGTTGATGGAGAAGGCTGCATCCTTGATCTCCACCGCTGACGGAACTTTAGTGAGCTCGTTATTGTCCTCTTCAGTCACGATATGGAGAGCTCGATACCGTCGCGTGATCTCGCCAGCGTAAGTGAAGAGGGTCTCAAAATAATTCCCAATAACTTCTACTATCTCCTCTTCTTTATATACCATCTGGCGTCCGCTTTTCGAGTAATCGAGAAGGCGTTTGTTCTCTTCGGGACTTAGTGATAGCATGAAAAATCCGTGTTCCGTCTCCAAGTTTTAACCACAGCAAACGACTGCTGCCTCCAAAAATCTTCCTCCGCTAAGTAGGCTGCGTTAAGCTGGTGTGAGATCTCCCGAATCGTGGAGCATCCTCAATAGATTTGACAAAGCATCATTGAGTTCTTTCTTCTTTTGCTCTATCACCTTCATGCTGTTCCTTTGCTTTGCTCGATTCCACTCAGAGATTGCACTCCTTGTGAATGCTAGTTTGTCCATGACCGAGGCGGAGGAACAACCAGCAAGTGTCTCGGTAATCATCTCTTTTGCTTCATCATTTTACAAAGCCTGCGGTCATAGCGAACATCCCTCTCTCGCCTGCCTCCCTTGTCAAAGAAGGTAAGTAGCGGTTTGTGATCGAGCCCTCGAATCCGAGGTATTGGCATCGAGCCGATGGGAACGATTCTGCCCATCTAGAATTAGAGGCAGCTCTATCCAGCCTACATCTCACTATATGATCTCCACGCTTTCCTCTCCACGAAAGTGGGTCGCCCGTATGCTGTAAATCAAGAGATCACCCTCCGAAGAAGGTTCGAAAGTCTGAAAAGAGCCTTCGGTCGCTTCAACTCCGCCATCTTTCGCCACCGCAGAGGATGTCATTGAAATCGCCGTGATGAACCAAGCCTCATCTCGTGTTTCTGCTAGTTTTAAGCTTCTCCCATAGCTGTTTTCGCAGAGTTTTATCCGTGTTACCGTATATAAAAGAAGAATAGAAACGCTTTCCTTCAAATTCAACCACGGTATCAATTACATTTGGGCACGATTCTAATATTTGGAGATTAAGATCTTTTTTCCAGAATAGTCCTAAGCCGCCTGCTCCATGGCCTGTTGGTGAGACTAAGTGATTGCACTCATAGCGAAGATGATCCAGCTTCTTGAGTACAGTAGCATCGGGGTTTTTTGTTTCCATAAGGTAGACAATATCGGGATCAAACTTTTTCGATATCTCTCCCAATCTTCGAACTGTCCGGGGATTCCCCAAACCCTGACAGTTCCAACTTGCTATGGCTAAGGAGCGGGGTTGGAATGGACCCGAAAATCCATCCTACGTCTAGTCGACGGCGGTATCAAGTTGCAAATCGGTAGGTTATCTGAGTTCGTATCAGCCCTGTCTTGCGGACTCCCGCCATTGATCATCTCCATTTATTAAATTAAGTCAATAACCAAAGAAAGACAATTAGTACCGTACCACTAGTGGAGGCACATCATCTCCATCTTTAAACTTGGAATTATGCAGGGCAATCTGATCTTCGCACCATACAAAGACGGGTATATAGTAATGGTAAAGCCTAGCTTTCTGAGGGATGGTGAGCTTAAGCTCATTAAGCTGAAAGAGTCTGCATAGCTGGGAGCCATAGAGTAACCATTTGTCGATGGACTGGCCAACATTTTCAGGAGTAATACCGATCTTGTCTACGAGGGGACCCGAGCATATGAATTCAAAAAGGTCTGAAACTGAAGATACATCCACTGTTTTTGTTGGCAACGCCGAGCATTTCTTCGACGACGTCGTCCCATAACTCGTACCCGAAGCATGAACCATTGAATTGTCCTGAATCCACGAGCAACCACACCCTACAACACGTAAAAATTCAAAAAAAAAAAAATATATTAATAAAGAGAAGGTAATCATCCATCATTAAGTTTTTTCTTTTTTTTTTTTTGGGTCAAGTAATAAATTCAAACAAATGTGTGACAACACAAATGAAACAACTACAGAAAAGAGCTCCACCAGACAAGGCATAGGATTAAACAATAAGGAAATAATAATCTACCATAATAAACCTCAAAATTAGGAAAAGAAACTTAAGTCAAAAAAAAAATTAGGAAAATAAAAGGGAGGAGGCGTTTTTTCACCAGACATTGGTAAACGGCCTTGCTTGTTGGAGGAGGATGAAGAATCCGTAATGACATGGTCGTCGTTAAATATGGAAGAAGAAAAACGCCTTTTGAAATTAAAAGAATTGCAAATGGGATAGTAAGCGTGACATGGAAACGGATAACCTTTGACATGATGAAACCTATTATTATAATGATGGAAAGTCGCTTGCCATGGCGACCATATCAAACTTGAAGAAGTTGCCCCCGCCATTCTCTCTCTATCTCCAAGCAGAGTGACACATCAGCAAGCAACGAAGAAGAAGCAAACTGATCATATTTTTTTATTATTTTCCAAGAAAATAAAAAAGAAAATGTGTGAGTCATATTCTTCCGTCGGATAACGTGTGATTAATGCACTGTCTGTCTCTCTCTCTCCCTCTCTCAAATTGTCAATACTGTTTTATAATTTTTATTCAATAAAAATGTCAATACTGTTTTATATTAATGTCAATACTGGCTATTTAAGTAAAAATGTTTTTTTTTCTAATGTCTTCTTCGGTGGATTAATTAATCAATTAATTTATACGAAAGCATGAAGAATATATTATTATTATTATTGTTTGTAAAAGGTGAAGAAAATTATTCTGTAGCAGAAATTGCCTGATGAACCGAACAAAACAAAAAATGTACATCCGGTCCGACTTTTACAATTAAATAAATTAAACGCTCGTGTAAGACGGACCAGAACCAAAACAAGTCTACACTAAACCGGAATATACCTGTTACTCTTCTTGGGTATAAATGAGACCTTGGAAAGACTACTAACTCTTTATTATTTGGGAGCAAATGATTGAGGACGAACCGGACCATCACAAAAATGTTACAGACAGACGTGTTATATCGGGTTACGAGATGAACCGAGTCTCTTTTTTCAGAATAGCCTCTCAGGTACCTTTGAAGATGTGAACACCGCCACGCATTTGAACTGTAAAAATGTTGTTTAATAAGTAGTCAAAAAAAATATAGCTGTTAACATTACGCGGCATATTTAACCGAAAATGTTTTAACAAAACCAAACTGAGATTTTAACTTATTTCTTCATACCTTCTCTTGCCTGTACTTCATGCGTATGGAGTTTAAGGGACATCCTTTGGTGTTCAGCTGCAGCTCTTGCATGGCCTGAACACATTCTTTGAGATCCGAGGCTTTATACGCTGTGTAATGCTCCATTGTTGCATTCTAAAGAAAAAAAAAAATACAGAATAAAAATCGTGTGAGATTCCATATTATGGAACAGAACATAAGTGATATGTGTGTCTTAAAGAAGAACAACAAGAACAGACCCAAGGGTGGCTTGATTGGTTCATTGTCCACTTGGCAAGATACACAGCCGATGCAGCTTTAACCGAAGGTAGGAACTTCAAGAATTGACACTCTATTAACGTCAGTTCTGTCAGATAATTCGCCAGAAACTCTATTTCCACACTTGGCATCATCTGCAGATCAATATTCCCACAAAAGATTCAATTTCTCTGCTAAAAATGTTTGATGAGCATACATAGATTTGTATATGAAAAAGAAAAAAGAAAGCAAAATTACCAGGTTAGAAGCTTGAGCTGCTCGGAGAAATCTCCTGCAATAATTAATGGAAATTTTTGAATCAACTAAAGACTACATACAACAGCATTATGAAGCATTTTTTATCACTGTCTAGTGAGAGATTACCTGAGGAATGTTTTTGAAGTGGGAGTGTAAATTTGAAAGCTAAAATGTTTCAGTACTTGGCTCTCCATTTCTAGGACCTCATCTCTTGTGTAAGTGTTATCCGTGATGAAGCAGAACTCTTCAATGCGTGGTGCATAGATTTCCTCATACTTACTTTAAACAAGTTTCAAGAAACAGCATAACTTCTTAGTTGATGCCTTTCAGACAAGCATTTGTTTGATACTCTGGGAAGAGGTTATCAGGTGATTAGGAGGAACTTACGAAGCAATGAGCATACAAGTGATGCCCAGCAATTGAAGTCTGTGTCTGTCCATGCAGTTCCCATGTAGAAACCAGTCTATGAGATACACTGTGAGGTAGAGAGTGTCAGATGCAAGTGTGTATTCCTCTGACACCTGTAAAATTCTGACTTGTAAGAGAAGACTTCAAAAGTTAGCAACAAAAAGATAAACTGGATCTAAAACTAACCTCAACAAGCCAATCAACAAGGATTCCCCTCATTGTCTGAGTCACATCTCTTTGTGTTCTCTCTATAAAATCAGGAAATGGTCTGCGTTTAAGCTGCTAAAGAGACAAGTTGTTAGATAACCAGATGAATCGTCGTCATAATGATATCAAACTCCAAAGGGGGTTATTACCTCAGCAACACGCAGATTGTAGTGGATATCAGGTGCATATAGGCTACAGAGTAGAGGATCCTTATCATCTGAATCAATGTCAATGAATTTTGGGCTACTTGCCACTGTGGAACTCCCTCCAACACAACTTCTCTCAGCTGTCATCCATTTGCAAGAAGAAAAGAATCATAAATAACTTTTCAAAATCACTCAACACAGCAACAGTAGCTAGAACTTTTACAAAAACTCACATGTAGAAGTTGATCTAACAAGGGGTCTTGGAGGCAACCTGGAACTCGGCTTTTCGGTAAAGCTAGAAGATGCTTCAGTACAGCCAGACAAACTTACTCCTGCTGAATCTTGTAACATTGCATCATCTGTAACTTGTGAAGTAGCAGAAGAGGATGCCACCTTGGAAGAACATGCCCTTCCCTTCTTGATATTCTCCACCTTTTAAAAAAAAGAAACCACAATTGTCAGCAACAAACATATTTCTTGTCAATTTTAAAAAGCAGCATACAACAACCTTAATTTTAGATGAATTGAAGCAGCTGGTAGTATAAGAAATGTCGCAAATAACGTTTGTGATATCTTTAAGAAGAGCTTGCTTCTTCTTCTTAGGTGCATTGGCATTCTTATCATCATCCAAGCTGGCTCTTCTTTTACAGTTTGCTCTCAGAACCCTTCCCTGGTTGGTAGCAGCAGCAGCAGCCACTTGTGAGGATGTAATCAACTTAGAAGAAGAAGAAGCACGCAGAGCAGCAGAGGCAAGGGCACGAGTTACAGGACGAGCATGGAGGAGAGGAATGGTGTTTCCAGAAACAGCCATCTCCTTCATTATATGATGGAAGACGATCCAACAAACCACCGTTATTGAGGTTTTGGGAGTTTTCTTAGCAGTACATGGTCGACTAGAGAGAGATATCTGTGAAATTGAAGTAGAAGATCAATGGTCTGAAGATGACAAGTAAAGGATGCAAGTACAGGAGAAAGAGATGTATCCAAGGTAAAACAGAGAAGCTATATAGCATGGAAGGTGTTGTGTGTGTTTAGTCCAGAAAAAAAAGGAAAGTTGATCTAATGAATATGAGACACACACGGTGATCTCTCAGGACATAAATGAGACACTATTTCCCTTTCCAAGGTCTCAAACTTTTTCTTTTTTTCAAAATTAAGTACAGTTTCAAATGCAAAAATCATCAGAAGTTAATTATTGAACAAAATCGAAACAGTATCACAGGAAAATTCTCAGGATTGAAACGACCACGGAGTGAGAAAGAAAAAGTCGTACCAACTTTTAAAGCAAACACTTGCGAATAATATGGAGTAGATTAAATTTGAAGGAAAAAAATATATAGTCTTCCATAATTTGAACAGAGGAAGAGTAACAACACGTAGATGAAAGGTTCTCACTATTCCTCAGGAAAACCAACAGACAAGACCCCTATGAGATCATTTTGGAGCCTGCTATATAGAGAGATCTGCACAGAACCTATCGATCCCTTCTATAGAAACACCAATTCAGGAAAGAATCAAATCACTCTTTTGTTTTTAATCCAAGATAAGAATCCGAATGACCATAACGTTTTTATATAAAAAAAAAAGCTTCAAACCTTAAGGTTTTTTCAAGAAAACCACATCGGAACTGAGAAGATTGGAACCTACTCTGCTCCTGAGAAAAATTCTTCGCCAAAAATATAAAAAGGAAACCCCTTTTCTTTCTTTCTTTCTTTCTCTTTTTTTCTTATTTTCTTTGGGAAAGAGAAGGGAGCTCTTCCAAGAAAGAACGAAAAAAAAATAGAGAAGATGGGAGCAGAGAGAGTAAATCAATGTGTAGTCAGTTCGCTTTTATGCAATGGGACTGACTGTCCGTGGAAGTGAGCGGGATAGACAATACAGAGTGTTTAAAGATATTAATATATAAAAAAAAAACTATTTTCTAAAAAATATTTTCTTATATTACTATAAAAAAATGTTTTTTCTAAAAAAAAATGTCCATCTTACTAATCTCGTTGACTGTTTGACCATCAAATAAGGGAAAAAGGAACACAACTAAACCTAAGTTTATTGTGGACAAAATCTGTGGTTCATTTTCTCGATTTGGAGATTGTGATTGAGCACAACTTTTTTTCATTTCGATGCTTTAGTATTAACTAATCATTTTACCTTTCTTTCACATTTGTTATTTCGGTTTTTGTGTCTTTTTCATCTCTCCATTAACTTGTAATTAATGAGTATTATGATGCAGATGTTGTTTTAAACGAATGTTTTCTTATTTAATTTTATTTTTACCAGCAAGATTAGATACCAAAACAAAATAATGTTAAGGAACGGTAGTAGAGTTACGTTTTCCGATGAATATATCAATAATTATTTACACACTGCTCAAATGCGCTGTTACCCTAGACAGCGTGTCTATTCATCCAAAGGTAAAGGTAAGTTGTTAAAACTACCAACTCTGTTCAAAATTTTGAAGATTTGAAGAAAGATTCCACCACTACTTCTTTCTTTTTTTTAATGGTTAAAGTTTAAACTTCTGAAAATTTAAAAATTTCTAACTATTAAGATAAAAACAAAGACCAAATGCAGGTTTACAGCTGAATCAGTCTTCTTTTTTTAACCTTTTAATTTTCTTACGTTTCGATTGATCTTTAAATATTCCTTGAAGCTTAATTATTGGGATACCACATGCTAAGGATGATCATCCATTCATTCTAATTTATCCTTTCGATTTTTAAAATTATTTTGTATGACTTAAAAGAGTCCATTTTATTCTGATTGGATTTGCTCCCTTTTAAAAGCATACTTGGACTTTTTCGTGTTTAGTAGTATTTGATTAAAAGATAACACTATGTTATAAAAACCTTAATTTCGTCTAAAACAAAACTTGAAGCTAATTTTTCTCAACGTTACTTTAACCAAATCTACATTACTCGAACTTGGATATATATGGGGGGAGATTTCTCCACGATGAAACGTTCTACAAAAAAATATCTGAAATATTAGCAGGAATCATAAAAAACTTTATAGATCTGATTGTCCCTGGACGCATAAGATTAAATAGTAACAAAATAATTATTTAAATGCGCAGGAACCACTAAAAAAGATACTTGGAAGTGGAATCTGCATTTTCAGGTCTTGTTTCGTTCCACGATTTAATGCTTTTTATATCTGATGTCGATTTTCTGCAGGTATATACATCATGAACGAGTACTCAAAAAGAATATTTGAGAAAACAATCAGATTTTAAATAGAAAATTAATTTATATTTGAAATAAAAGTATGAATTAAATTGTGATCTTATTTGAAACTGTGAGTTAAGTTTATTTATTTTTTCAAATGAATGTGCGTTAAGTTTTTTAAAAGTAAAGTTTTTAATTTGGACAAAGGAATTTTTTAAAGTTTCTATGATTCTTTTGTTAATAAGTGAAACGGCAATAAAGTCAGATGATTATGTCAAAAATGTCAAGCGAAACTTTGATGTTAAATGATTATAGCCGAAAAAATCATACAAAACCCAAAAAAAAAAAAACTCATCAAAGTATCCCTATAAATAATTGTAAATACATGCACAGAACACAAGTATTTGAAAAGCTACGTACAATAAGGAACTAGAACTAAAAGTGTTCACCACTAATAAGCACATGGGGAGGTTGGGACATGGAAGTTACATATTTTCAAACACTATAAATGTTGAATTTCAAAAACTAAGAAAGCTATCTATTGTAACGATCGATTTTAAATGGAAATATAGTATTTTTATTAGAGAGATTAATGCGTTAAAGCTGTCGTAGAGTGTGAGAAGGAGGGTAACGAGGAGGTCGTAGTTGAGCTCAACGATTTATGGTTTTATCAAAAAAGGAGAAGGTTAGAATAATGTACATGATTCTCTGTCAGATCTACAGAAAACCATGCCATATGTTACAGTGATTGATGTTCCATTTTTCAACTTTTAAAAAACTTCCCATTTGACCCCGCGGGTAACAAAAGTCAAATATAGTTCCATGCAAAGTATAAGTAATATGATATGATCCAGTTAATCGAATTTTGTAACAACAAAGTTGGGTTGATTAAGACAACTGTGTCATTGTTTGTGTATAATATCATACACAGTTACACATATAGATGAAAGTGTGAAATGAATGGGAAAGAAGGGTCCAATAATAAAAAATAATAATAATAGAAACAGAAAGGGCATGTATGTGAAATGAGGAAAGTGGAAGTCGAGTAATCATTCATCAAACGTCCAGTGGAGTTAATATGGGGGCAAAATTGTATCTGAGTCAGAGGAGATGCTAACAAAAGAGGCAGTTTGATCCCTCGAGAAAAATCCAGGAAAGTAAAAGCAAAAGGGGGAGTTGGTGGTGAAGACAACAAAAAAAAAGGTGCCTAACGTTCATACCTCTCTCTCTTTTAGGTGTTTTCCTTTGTGGATTAGGTGCTTTTACTCTGAAGAAGTCTTCTTTACTCTTATATCGAAACAGTTGAACCACCCTAATATCGAAATGGGATCGTTGGAGATGCTTTCGAGGAGAACATTGGGCACTGATATGCCCGTTATGGCTCAGGTCAACCTCCTACTCCACTCGGACTTCGTTTATGTTTTTGGTTTTTTGTGAGAAACTCTTGTGTTGGATGGGTGATTTTGCGTGCAGATTAGGAAGTTAATGGCTGAGTTGACCAACCCCATGTCTCTTGCTCAGGCTTGCCCCCTCTCTCTCCTTTTTCTTTTTTTTGGTTTGGTCTTATTGGTCAGCTGATTCTATTGCCATCTAATTGCTTCATTGACACTAAAAGACACAATGGGTGTTCATATGATTGCAGGGAGTGGTGCATTGGCAGCCTCCTCAAAAGGCTTTAGATAAGGTGAAGGAGCTGGTGTGTGATCCCACGGTTAGCTCTTATGGACCAGATGAAGGTATTCCAGAGCTTAGGCAGGCTCTTCAGAAAAAGCTGCGTGAAGAAAACAAGCTTACTAAATCTGCAGTGATGGTTACAGCAGGTGCCAATCAGGTATACATACACGCTCTTAATTTGGTGCCAAAAGGCTCTTCTTCTTCTTCTTCTTCTTCTTCTTTTAGTCTCTCATACACTCTGTTTCTTTTTTTTCTTGGGTATTAAAATGCAGGCGTTTGTGAATCTTGTTCTTATACTAAGCGATCCCGGTGATTCAGTTGTCATGTTTCAGCCATACTACTTCAATGCCTACATGGCCTTCCAGATGACTGGAGTCACCAACATAATTGTTGGTCCTGCCCATCCACACACTCTCTATCCCGACGCAGGTTACCTCCTTGAATTAACACTTTTTCATGACTTGAGAAATGTTGTAACTACTTGTGAATTAAATACCTCCTTTTTTTTTCTTGCCAGACTGGTTAGAGAGGACACTCTCTGAGTCTAAACCGACCCCAAAGGTTGTAACTATTGTAAATCCTGGTAACCCAAGCGGCACCTATGTTCCCGAACCGCTTCTTAAGAGGATTTCAAAGATATGCAAAGATGCAGGGTGTTGGCTTATTGTAGATAACACATACGAGTGAGTTCCTCAACTCATTTGAATGTTAATTTTAAAATAAAATAAAATAAAATAGATGTAATACTTGTTAAGTGATCATTATGAAAATGGGCAGGTATTTCATGTATGACGGTTTAAAACATTGTTGCGTGGAGGGAGACCATATTGTTAACGTCTTCTCCTTCTCTAAAACCTATGGCATGATGGGTTGGAGGCTTGGATATGTGAGTGTTCCCGATCCTTTATATTCACTTCCATATTATATTGTTGATTTTTAGTTTTGATCTTTGAGGAACGTTTAATATATATTACTTTCAGATAGCTTACTCAGAGAACTTAAAAGGGTTTGCGAGAGAGCTTGTGAAGATTCAAGACAACATCCCAATCTGTGCCTCCATATTATCTCAGCGCCTGGCTTTATACGCACTAGAGGAAGGTGCTGGGTGGATAAAAGAACGGGTAAAGGGTCTGGTGAAGAACAGGGAGATTGTTAAAGAGGCCCTTGAGCCTCTGGGGCAGGAAAACGTTAAGGGAGGAGAAGGAGCGATTTACTTGTGGACAAAGCTACCAGGGGAACACAGAGATGATTTCAAGGTGGTGAGGTGGCTGGCTCACCGGCATGGTGTGGTGGTGATCCCGGGGATTGCAAGCGGGAGCCCAGGGCATGTGCGAGTGTCGTTTGGAGGGCTGAAGGAGGAAGAAATGAGAGCAGCTGCAGAGAGGCTGAGGAAAGGATTAGAGGAGCTGGTTCACCTTGGAATGGTAGAGTGAGTTGTTTTTTTTTATTTTGGGTTAATAAAATGGGTCATAAGATATTATTTTGCTTTAACTTTGTAGTAGTTTTGAATTAATAAAGGGGTGTATTGAATCTGAAATAATTTGAATTGATTTGATTTTTAGTGAGTTTTTAGATGATTGTAGGAGAATTTGAGATTTGGTGTGATTTTTGTTAAATAACTCTAGAATCTAATCTAAAACCATGAGATTTGGATTATTATTTTTATAACTAAGAAACTTTTCTGAAACACTCTAAAAATACCTAAAGTACTCTGAAATATTCAACTTAAATTTTGTTCAATAACAGTGGATTTTAGAGTGTTTTATGAAATGACAAGTTCAATAACAACGGATTTTAAAGTGATTTTTAAAATCTACGTTTGAATAACAGTGGATTTGTCATTTTAAGACAAATCACCTCAAACACTTAATTGAATACACCCTCAGAGAGTGTTTGCTTATTCGATAGCTGATTATTTTTCTTTTACCACAAATTAATGTTGTTATCATGTTATACAATACTCTACTTATTAAAATGATGTATTCTTTTTTTTTTTTAAATGATGTATTCTATTTAATAAACTCCCTTTGATTTGTATAACCATCATCCCACCAGTAAAAAATGCTGGATTAGCTTTATTCGATGTAAGTGTTTTGTCAGTAGAAGAATGCAAAGGAAATTTGGAGCTTGAGCCAGATAAAATGTTTTGATAGACTGATAGCATAAGAGGAGGTAAAGGTAGTAGACAATAATGCTATGATCAAATCCTCTTTAATTTGAAAATTCCAATATCTGAACCAAGGAAGGAGAATAAAGTTCGATGCTTTAGCTTCGACTAAAGGTGGGCCATAAATGGGCCAGGATCTAAATTAGAAATAAACCCGAATAAAATGATTTTACGTGGTTTCCATCCTCTTCTTCGTCTGTCGTTTAGCAAGAGAAAATGCACTAGAAGGATCCTATGAGACTTGTGCCATCTTCTTCGATGGCGCCATTGCTCAAAATCAACAAGTAAGTTGGCTCCTCTTGTCTCTTGAATCTTAAATATTCTCAACCCCTGTTAGCAATTTCTTCAAGCTCTAGCTAGTTTTGTTCATGTTATTCCCCCTAAAGTTTGCCATGTGCTTATACTTAGAAACTGCAGCATTGGTCAACCACTATTTATATCTTTATTAAGTTGTTGTGAAGCAATACTACTATACTGTCTTTTAGGCATTTAAACAGCCTTAACACGATCCTGAGACGCGGACTCACTCAATGGATGAACGTTAAGAAGACCATCTTGAAAGAGATCGAAGTTGTTTTAAGCAGTTGGATACAGAGAGGAGAGCATTTAAAAGGAAAAGTACGAACTGTAATATCTTGGTAAAAAACACAATGAAAGTGGATGGACCCACCAAGATTATCTCTGTCTCAAAGATCAGTGGTGTATCTGTAAAGTAACAACAATATATAAGTCATTTATAGCAGGAAAAAAAAACTAATCAACCTATCACCGTCTCAAATACTATATCTGACCATTTGTATACACTCATATATTTCTGATACATCAATTCTACTACAGTGAAATTATGAAAGAGTATGAAGAACATATGCAAAAGTTGGCAGCGAAGTTGATGTGGTTAGCATTGGGTTCACTGGGAGTCGAAGAAAAAGACATTGAAGGGGCTGGGATTAGTTCAGACTTTCGAGGGGCCCAAGCAGCTATCCAACTAAACCACTATCCAATATGCCCAGAACCGGACCGAGCAATGGGCCTTGCGGCACATACCGACTCAACTCTCATGACTATCCTGTACCAGAACAACACCGCCGGTCTCCTGGTTTTCAGGGATGACGTGGGCTGGATCACCGTGCCACCTGTCCCTGGATCGCTAGTGGTCAACGTCGGTGACTTACTGCACATTTTGACCAACGGAATATTTCAGAGCGTACTTCACCGAGCTAGGGTTAACTACCTCCGATCTCGCTTCTCCATGGCTTACCTGTGGGGTCCACCTTCTGAGCAAATGATCTCTCCGCTTCCCAAACTCATCGATCCTCTGCAGTCTCCTCTTTACCCATCTCTCACTTGGAAACAGTACCTTGTAACCAAAGCTACGCATTTTAATCAGTCTCTTTCCTATATTAGAAACTATCCGTCTTCTGACCAAATTTCTTGATGTTTACTTTCCTACTCTTTTTTTTTGTGTACAGTTTTATCTGAATAATAATATTACCATTAAGATTTTAGATGTGTGGTTTGTCATTACACGATCACTCTATCTGTTTTATCTAGATAGGACACATGAAAATTAAAGATATTCCCAATTATTCTTCTAAAATGTGACAACTTACTGAATTCTGCAATTTACTAGCATTTGCTCTAAAGGAATAGAATCTCGGGGTTTTGCACTCGTACAGATTTTTATCCCTTTAAATTTTGAAGAGATAATACACTCTCAAATTATATGTCTTGCAAAAGCATGAATAACTTTTATATATCAATACTCATTTTTATATTTTCTTAAGAATATTCCAATTAAAAATATTTTATTGATATTTTTTATATTATCTATAGTTATATTTGACTATATATTATTATATTTTTCAAAAAAATTTAATATGCTTTAAATATGATGTTTATTGGTGAAAATTTAATTATTATAGTTAATATAAATAATATTGTAAGCTAACATGTAAATTATTGATTTAAAAAAAAATTGAGGTGATTTTAAAATAACACACCCTCGTTCCTTTATTTGAAGATGTCCTTCTTCAAAGTACTAGTGACAAAAAAAAAACAATTGTAACTCAAATCATGCAGGAACACACTTGTTTCAACCGGAAAATGGCATCATACCACTTTTAGTCAATAAGTAATATTTCTTTTTTTGTAATACCAATAAGAATATTCCATAATGAATATATAGAAACCATTTTATTTTTGCAGTGTAGAAATCAATATTTGCTAATCAGACGATGCACTGTTTGCTAATCAGATGTATCTGACAAATATGAAAATGGAATGAGAGAAAGCTCTGATTATTGTTTACCAGAAGGGATCGTTTCCTTGTGGCCAGAGTAGTTCAGAGAAAGCTTTGCAAGCTTGGGGCTCTGTCGCATAATCGATCCCCAAACTCTCGTGGATTCGGTAATCGTCAACCACCATAGACATGTAGCCATGGGAGGCCTTGTGATTCTCATTCTTGATCTTGACCTCGTACGGGAGATCATACATCTCGCTAGCAAGTCACCCCTGAGGTCTGATGAAACGCCGTTGAACTCTGCCACAAACCAGCCCTGCTCCTCCATGGCTTTTCGAACGTGTTCTCTGATCGTAGTCCAGTGACTCGTGCCTGGCACTAGTTTAGCGCGGCGAAGCCGAGGATTGGTAAGCCTGGCACTAGTTGATGGTTGACGATGAGCTTAAAGATTACTCTCTCTCGATTACCAATTTATACAAATAGGTATTCACCAAGTATAGAATTAGTTCACCAGTGAATCCAAAAACGATCCTTTGTAGAAAGGACAATCGTTAAGAGAGATCCGGTTTTGGCTCTATTATGCGTCATCAATCAGTATGATTTTGCTGCTTTCTTTAGTTTAAAGATTCCTAAGTCCCTTGATTATACACACACACACTTTTATTATATAAACATTGATCAAGGGTTTAACATCTTTTTGCAGTCGAAGCAAAAATACACTCTTGGAATTTAAAAAATTAAGGGACCGCGTAAAAAACAGAGAGCGATAAGAGTTTTAACCCAATGTGCTAGGCTGAACTGAAGGTTGAGCTGACAGCAGCAATTTTTGGATATTCAGAACTCAAGGTAAGTTAGGCCACATGAGAAGCTGTTTCGGAATCAACCGGTGAAACATCATTTGACCGGGAAAACAGAGCAACGGAGGAAGAGTCCAGCGTTCTTAGCTTCAGTAGCAAGTAAAGAACAACTCCACACCCAAACCCTAAGGCTGCGCTTGAGCCTGTCATTGATACAGCAGCACAGACCAGCATGATAAAAGAATCTTCTTTGGTGTTCATATCTTTAGAAGCCATGGCAAGTTCTATCCCTGCGAACAGCAAGAGAACACCAAGTATTCCAATGGGAAACTGGCTCAGAATCCTCACAAACGAGTTCCCAAACACCAAACCCACAATCAGTTTCCCGACACCGAGAAACATAACGGACAAACCACTCCTTGCGCCAAACCGATACTGCCCAGCTAAACCACCAGCACCGTGACAAACCGGCATTGCGCCAAACCAGCACCCGATTAAGTTCATCAGACCAACGCTGACAGAGACAGTAGTAGCTGATAGTTCCTTGTCAAACAAGTCATTGGATAATTTGCAGACAGCGATGACAGAGTTGAGGACAGAGAGAGGAATCTGAGGAATGGCAGCCCTTACAAACCCGATCTTCCAATCGTCCCAAGTGATTTTCAGGATCTTGAACTTGGATGGACCAAATTTAAGGTCATTGAAAATGGAGGGATCACGTATGAAACAGAGCACTAACCCGACAAGGAAGACAATTAGCGCAGATGGAATCGAAGAGAGAAGACGCAGTCTCCTCCGGCGAGATTGAGTTTCGTTGCTGGAACTCTCGGCGGCGAAATCTCTGTCGTTGCCGGAGCCGGTGGACAAAATGATGAAGAGCAGAGCAGCTAAAGCCAAGATAAGGCCATCGAGACCGAGCCAAGAACGGGGAGAAGAAGAGGGCTTGAGAGTGGAAGCGTCGTAATCAAACCTGACGTATTTGATGGCGGTGAAGGCGAACTGAAGCCCCTGAGAAAGCTGGACGCCTCGAACGACCGGGAGAGGGATGAGGTTGTAGAGGAAAGACATAGCTCCGGTGGCGCCAAGGAGGAGGAGCGTGGCAGCAGTGGATGCTCCGGCGGCGGCGATTTGAGAAGGAGTGAGATGAGGGGACTCGGAGACGGCGACGGCGGCGATGGATTTCATAGGCTGGACGGGCATAGGGATGTCGAAGAGGAGGCCAGTGGCCATGTTGTAGAATCCTGTGAAGATGAGAGTGGCCGAGAGATCCAGATTCGAGACTAGAGTCAGGGTTAGGACGATGGGGATGAAGGTGCCCAGATCGCCGACGGCGCCGGAGAGTTCAGAGGAAAGAGGGTTTTTGAGGCGGAGACGACGGCGGAGCCACCCGCATCGGTGGTCGGGGAGAAGAGGAGTGCTCGTCGTTGTCTCCATGATTGCTGATAAGAATTTTTTTAAAAAATAATAATAATTGGGAATCGTCCCCTCCCCCTGAGAAGTTGGATAAAAGACGGCTTTTCAGACAGTGGATGAGTCCCACCAGTGTTATTGTTACTTTTTTTTTGTATCGACGTCGTGCATATATCAACTTAAAAAAAAAAACTTGATCAGCCTCATGAAGACAATTTGCTATTGTTTATCAAGTTTTTGTTTCTGTTCCATCTTAGGGGTGGGCGGTCGGGTATCCATTCGGATTCGGTTCGGGTCTATTCGGGTTTCGAGTTTTCGGGGTCAAAGATTTCAGCCTCATTTGGGTATTTCTAAATTTCGGTGCGGGTTCGGTTCGGATCTTTTCGGGTTCGGTTCGGGTTCGGATAACCCATTTAAATTATTTTTAAAATTTTAAGATTCATTATATACTTTAAATTTCTCAAAATCTATAAAGAAAATAATATATTACAAATAAATTTAAATAACATATATCAAAATACCTAAACTTAGCATATAAATTAGTTTGATTTGAACATTTGAATAGAAAATCAGTAGATTGTTTAAGTATTTTTGGTGTTTTGAGTATACTTTAGCTATTTTATACCTTTACTTTTGACTATTTGTATATATTTTCAAGTATTTTGGAAATTTAAAAAGTATCTTATATATTTTGGATATTTTTAATATACATTAAATCTAAAAATAGTTAATATATTTAGATATATAAATCTATTTCGGATACATTCGGGTACCCGAAATACTTCGGTTCGGGTCGGGTTCGGTTTCGGTTCTATAAATACCAAAATTTTGAACCCGTTCGAATATTTAATGAATTTCGGTTCGGGTTCGGTACTACTTTTTTGGATCGGATTCGGTTCGGTTTTTCGGATCCGGATTTTTTGCCCGGCCGTATTGCATCTCTTCCCCAACACTCTATGAAACTCCCTAATGCACTTACCTCTCCTCTTCCTGTGTTCCACTCTTCTACTGCTCAACCCAACTTCTCTTACCCCATTCTCCCCTTTTTCTTCTTCGTTACGCGCATGCGCATCTCCCCAGTCCCTAACTCTCTCTGCTCCTACCATGATTGGACCTGCTCTCAACTTGTCAGCAGCTATAAAATTCATGAGTATATCCTCGCACTTACGCATCTGGTCAACAATCTCCTGCATCTCCACACCTCCATTGCAGCTATACTGGAAGAGATAATCCTGTTTCATCATCATGAACTTGGTGAGGACGATGGAGTACTTATCCGGGTGAACAGTGTAGATCCAGTCTTTCCCCTGCATGTCAAAACCGTGCGATCTCACAAACATTCCTATTTAACGATCAGGGTTCGACTTCCACACGGAGAAGGCGAACTCCAGCGACTTCTTGTCAATCTCAACGCCATCATCGCAAATCAAAACAGCACGAGTGTGCACAGAGTGTCGAGGAAGGAACCTGGCTGCTCGATGATTGCTGGATCAGAGAGATGGAAGCTGTACCGAGAGAGTAACGAGTGAGAAGGTGGAGGTGGTCGTATTCCGGTATCGGAGTCTCTCGACGGAACGGAGATATTTTGGACTTCCGTTCCACTACTTCAAGCATAGTTTTCGTCGGTGCTTTTACATCCTCATCAACGGCGAATGGATTTTACTACTAGAGCACGTGGAAAGCTTATAATAATGGGATTTTATTTACAAAGCCCAATAAGAATGTAAGCAAGCCCATCGAAACCCATACGTTTTGAAAGAAGAAAGATTTGGTGAGCTCAATCTTAATTTGTAGATTATGAGGCCAATTCAATCTATTTGTCAGTTGAAAGATGAGTTGCAACTTTCCAACATTAATAAATTGCCCAAACACCACAAAGTAGCTAACTACATATATCAACTATTCAAATTAAGCTCAAGGAAGCCATATCCTCAATTGCCCTGGACCCGTCATAACATCAAGCACTAGGACAGATCGGAAGATAGCTAGGACCAATGACCATGCTTTTGTATTTCTCGTCAAATCCATCTTTTTGTGCTCCTGCTGTTGATCATCTTCTTTGCTTCCTCAGAAACGTCTTAGCTCCAAGGATCTGTGGCGCAATGGTAGCGCCTCTGACTCCAGATCACAAGGTTGTGTAGTGTTGGATGCACATCGGGTTCAACCCTCTCGATTCTGTGATCCTTTATTTTTCGTGACAACTTATACCTTTCTATATTTACTTCCAGCTATTTGGCATTAATGTTATGTAGACGTTAGAACAGTTATCAATAAAAAGCTTCGCTTTGTAATCACGACAAGTCAAACTTTCACGTGCACATGCTTCTCTCCAACTATTGTCGTCGTAATATATGTTCATGCAACGTGTAACCAACGATCTTAATAGTACTATAAACTATCTACTAAATCTTCTGACACAATAATATTATTCGCATATCTTGATGTGTTGTATGGTGTAATTAATCCCTTGCACATTTTTTTATAATTTGCAGGTGCATTTTCCATTACAAAGTAATATTTTCAACATAATTATAATATTAGTTTAATTAATTGAAGGATCGGATGCGTTTGGATTATAATAGACTACTCCAACATTTTGGGATTATTGGAATATTAATTATGGAAGCTTCTAATGCGGTAAAGTTGGCAGTCGTGCCTGCACCAGAAGACAACCTGCCCCTCTTCACGTGTTCATTGGAATTGTGATCATTATTGTACAATACTTATATATATCATTTGATTCAATTTGACTTCATCTTTTAGTATGCTTTTTTCTTCCCTTTTTTTTCAAAACACCACGTAAATATCCGCGGCAATATAAAAGTTATATACGAAAACATAAAAACATACATCAATACATATAGGCTATGAGTATTTTAGTATGCTAATGATCAATCGTACGTCAAGGCATCTCAAAGATGCATGATTTCAATTAGTTTCCAAATCATGGCATAATAGTTCAAAGCTGATATGTATTTGAAACAATCGAGATCTTAATAATACAATCCATGTTAAAGGAAACAAAAAAATGCATCGAAGAAACCGAATTCCTAATCATGAAGTCAATGTTTCCTGAGGTAGCTGTATGTGTCTACGTAGCATCTGACCAACAGAAACAAGGAGGATGCTTCCAGTGGCATCCTCTCGTGGTTTTTATCAAAACCAGTGTTCTTCTTGTTAACTCAAACCCATAAAAACGTCCCCTCCTTCTCCACTTTCACATATTATTCAATATCTTCGATAGTCATCATCTCTCACCCAACCAAGGTAGCCACAATGTATCAAGAAGCTATACTTCTCTTAGCTGTACTGTGCGTTTCTTCCAACGTCGTCATATCGGTCCCCGTCAGCGATGGTACGTAGCTATCATCAACTAACACATATATAATTCTTGTTAAGTCCAAGACTCTGACTTAAGAACTTTTAATGGTTTATGGTTTCAGGTTTATTACCAAACGGTAATTTCGAGATAGGTCCTAAACCGTCCCAACTCAAAGAATCCGTTGTAAAGGAACGAACGGCCGTACCAAACTGGGACATGACCGGTTTCGTGAAGTGCATCAAAGCTGGTCAGAAACAAGACGACATGGTCCTGCTTGTACCGGAAGGCTCCTCTGCCGTAAGACTAGGCAACGAGGCCTCCATCTCCCAGAAAATCTCCGTCCGGTCAGGCCGTTTATACTCGATCACGTTCAGAGCAGCTCGAACCTGCGCTCAGGACGAGCGGCTCAACATCTCAGTCACGCATGAGTGTGGTGTCATCCCTATCCAGACCATGTACGGCAGCGATGGCTGGGACTCATACTCATGGGCTTTTAAAGCTGGTGGGCCCGAAATAGAGATCAAAATCCATAACCCAGGTCATGAGGATCACCCGGCTTGTGGACCATTGATCGACGCCGTAGCTATCAAGGCTTTGTTCCCTCCCAGATTCTCCGGAAGTAAGTAAACCGGAAACAGATATTATACCTCTTGCGTAAAAACTGAAATATGTTTTTTTTTCAGATAATCTGATAAAGAATGGGAATTTCGAAGAAGGACCTTACGTGTTCGCCAAGGCAAAATGGGGAGTACTGATACCACCTTTCATCGAGGACGATAACAGCCCGTTGCCAGGTTGGATGATCGAGTCTCTTAAGGCCGTTAAGTACATGGACAAGGCTCATTTCTTCGTCCCAGAGGGACACCGAGCCATAGAGCTAGTTGGAGGAAAAGAAAGTGCCGTTTCTCAGATCGTGAGGACGTCAGTCAACAAATTCTACGCCCTCAGTTTCAACGTGGGAGACGCTAGAGACGCTTGCGAGGGACCAATGGCTGTGGAGGCGTTCGCTGGACGGAGCAAGATCCTGGTGGAGTACGCGTCTAAGGGGAAAGGCGGGTTTAAACGGGGAAGGCTTGTGTTCAAGGCTGTGTCTGCGAGGACTCGTGTCACTTTTCTCAGCACGTTTTACCATATGAAGAATGATCACTCTGGCTCGCTATGTGGTCCGGTAATTGATGACGTCAGGCTAGTGGCGGTTAGGACACTCCGAGGATAAGACCGGATCATGTTCTAATTACCTTTTGGTTGATCATAGTAGAATTAATGGTTGATTGTAATGTAATTCTGTTTTCAAGATTTTTTTTTTTTTAACACTGAGAATACCATTAAGGAAGTAGGGTGAGAACCCCTACGAGGACAAAGCCTCAAAAGTACAACATAAGAAAAAGAAAAAACATAAAGAAACAGCAGCAATATAAGAGTTAAGAACAAAAGAAAGCAAAGTAAACAAAACCACCAGTAGGCAGTATCAAAGACGATCATCCATGGTAAGTGGGAAACCATAGCGGAGAGACCTTATGGGAGTGACGGAGGCGATTCCTGTTTTCAAGATTTACATATTATAAAATGTAATTTTACGATCTAAATAATCTATTTCACAGTTAATTAACTAATGATCATTTGGATATAGATAGTTATCAGTTTTTTTTTTAATTCTGGTTTAGTATATAAAAGATCTTCTAAAACCTCTTTTGTTTTTCAGCCTGTGGTTTTGTACACGTCAAATTCAATTTTTCTTAAAAAAAAAAGATTTGTTTTTGAAATTTCGAGTATAAAGAAATGCGGGAAAACCTGGCACGTACTAAAAGCGTCGCACGGGCAAAAGTCGCAGCGTATTTCAATTTTCATATGTGTGGTAGGGAGGGAGAAGAAGAATCCTTTAAATCGAATAATATCTGAAATCAATCTCGCGGCTGAGTCAACTCACCTTTCTCTCGGATTCCGCTTAATTTGTCGGATTTCTCACGCCAAATCGGCTCGGTTGCAGGTAAATTGCAGATCTCGATCCACACGGATGAGTGATTGTCTTTGATTCTGAATGCCATTTGTTTAGAGACGTCGATTGATTGATTGATTGATTGATCATTGGAGTTTGACATATACGCTGCTGTTAGATCGTGATTGATTTTGGTAGTAAAGGATAGACGACGGATTGATTTTGTTTTCACTCTGAAGATGTGATGTGATGCCTCCTATACTATTGCAACTGGGTTAGCTTTGACCACATTGTTTGTTGCTTTAATCTGCATCTAGTTTTTGTCCATTACCCTTTTTTATGGATGCCTGTTGCTTTGATTCTGATTCTGATTGCTCTGCTCGATATAGACTTCCCCTGAGGATCTTTTCGGATCAAATGTTAGTGTGATTGAATGAATATTTGAGACTAAACCTCTCTCTCCCCTGCTGTAGTCACCACGACATTAGAATATTTGGTTGCCCCGGAGGTGAAGAAGGTAGGTCTTGCTCTCACCTATCTTAACACCATATCCATATCCATGAGATCAGGAGTATATATATGATAGAGTTTTGATTTGTGTTCTCAATGGTTATAGGATGATGAGCATGACTTTGTCTGGTTTTGAGTGCCCTGTATGTGTGTGTGTTCACATTACTTTAGGCTAACCTTCTCTTTAATCTACTTAGTTACATAAACTGATCACCCAAATGGGGTTTAATGATTAATAGCTTCAACTGTTTAGTCCTGACTAAACTAAACTCGGGATACAACTGATAATCTAGTGTTTTATAAAAAGCCCCTGTGGCTTTCCTTTTTGTTCTACTCTCTTCCCCCAAACTAGATATATATGTTCATCTTCCTCCTGGACTCGTCAACTTCTTCTTTTTTTTTTTTTTTTTTTGCAAATAATCGAGCGGTTTCTTTTTGCATTTTATTTTATTATAGATATATTATCTTTAGTATTTTTTTTTTGGGTTGAAACCGCTGTTTATATATATGATATAACCTAAAACATTTGAACATTAGGGATGATGCTATTGAGACATCAACAAAAAGCTATTACACATCAAAACTTTGAACAACATTCAATTTTTTTGGGTTCTGAATCCTTCAGGATGGAGTCCAACTGGGAACTATGGTCATGGCTTGAATATCCACTCTTGTTGGCATGTGAGGAGGCAAAGCGGCAAAGAAATAGTTCCGCACCACTCCATTCACGCTGATCTGAATCACCGATTGAGGAGGAAGATGCATAAGATCCACGGGGGGCAGACCCGCTGCAGTCATGATTTCAGTGTACTCAGCAGCTCTCTGCATCTCATCCCACGCCCGCTGTCTCACTGGATCGACCAAGGGTCTGGTGAAACGGGGATGATCACCTTTCAAGTGCTTCTCTATCTGAGTATAAGTCCCCGAGAAGGTGCAACCTTCAAAAGCGCAGGACCTCGGTTTAGCATTGAAATATCTCCTTGCAGCCGACACCTTGATCGTCTCTTTAACCTCTCCTCTGCAGTTAGGACAGCGTATGGCCTTGGTAAAGCGGTTTCTGTTCTTTCTCCAGTACTGCTTGAAACAGTTGGAGTGACGACCACTGGTGTCGCACATGTAAGTACGGCATCCCTTGGAGAAGGAAGAGCACTTCAAGAGGACCGCATTATGTGGAGGTTCCATGCAGATTACACACTTGATGTCCTCCCACTCGCCTGGGCCTTGGTTTTGGATAGGCGACTCAGCTTGGTTCTCTCTTTGAGTCCTTGAAGAGCGAAGCGGGTATGGTGACACTCTGGTCATGTTGCTTGGCACTGGTCTCTCCTTGGGCATTTCTCCCCTCCTGCTAAATCATTTCAACATTGATCAGAAACAAACATTTAAATCAATTTCAAAACCTTGTTGTATTTTAAGGCTCAATCAATCTTTTATACAGATATGTTTAAGCAAAAAAAAAGAAGAAGCAAATTTCATGAATCAAATACAACAACACGGTTGGATGAACACAATAATTACTTATCACCCAAACAAACCAGTAATAACCTGTTCTCCGATTATCATCTCTCATTAACGACGTCACCACCGCATTTTTATTCAGAATCACAATTTTTACCGAAACGGATTATACTAGTATTCTGATGATAGTAATCTAACGAAAGATTATAATTTTTTTCTTTCTGATCAGACCCACAAAGGACACAACTTCATTAGATCAATGAGATCGGATGATTAGACAAGTAAAAACACGAGCGAGAAAGTTAGATAATTACCTTAGCTTCGGATATTGATTTTTTTTTTTTTTCCGTCAGAGAGAGTTTCGTCTGAAGCGGTGAAGATGGTGAGTGCCTGTTTGTGTGAGTTCCTGCCTTCCTTTTATAAGCTTACCCCGTCTGTTCCAATTTACCATCATACCCTCTATTTCTCTCCACCCTTTCCTCTCTTTCCTTTTGCCAATGACAACCAAAATTGTCTTTTCTTTGTTGACAATTATGGAGTTTCCCTACAGTGGGATGACCAAAAGCAAAGAAATCAACCTTTCTTGTTTGTAAACAAACAATTTGAAAAAAAGTGTATATCTTTTTTTTTTACTGAAAAAGTTTACATCTTTTCAAGAAAATATATCTTTTTATCAAACTAACTAACAACTGATAAAAGGAAAAAGGAACTATACAAATCTCACTCTTTCTTATTATTTTTTGAACTATTAAACAAATAAATCCAGTTACAGTTATTGTCTTTAAATGAATCTTTTAAAACTATTTCACAAAATTTTCTATATTTAACACGTCACCCACGATACTTAAAACTACTAAATAATGATTTATTACTCACACATATATATTTTACATTTTTAACATAAATTATCTTGTGCTTATGCCTTATATATATACTAGTCAATTTTTTGAAAAAAATATATTATTACTTTCAATCGTATTTAAATAAATTTTTCTTTATATAATACTTGGGAAATGGTAAAGAAAATGGTAAGCTGGAAATAATAATGTCTCATTTTAAAGAAGCTTAGATAGTATTTTTTTTTACATCGACTTACACAGATTCTATGAAAATTCTGCAAACCAGTCTGATAACTCTGCATCCATATTGACAACGAAAGATTTATTTTCTAGCACTCCTCGTCAGATAGTCCGCTTTTGTATTCATCGTCCGGGGAATATGAATGATGTCTGAATGATTGAAACTTTTTTTAAGGATCTTGATGTCTTCCAAATAGTTCGCAAATGCTGGTTATTTGTCTGGTGCAGAAACCATCTTCACCAATTGAATACAATCCGTTGCAAAAGTAACATGATATTGACGAAGTTCCTCGTACTTTCCAGTGCTCATATGAAGGCTTCTATTTCCGAGTGTAATGGAGAAAGATTTGCCCTCGTATTTCTTGCTCTGAGAAAATCTTCAAAACCTTGTAAAATACTATACCAACCCTGACCCAAAAAAACATAATGATCTATGATCGATCCGTGAAACACCAGCGTCTTGAAGAGATACAATCCTCCGCCTCTCGCGATTGAGTGACATCACTTTTGGCTGAAATATGTGCCACTTTCCAAAGTAAAGATTTAGTCTCTGCCCATTTTCAATGTATCTCTAGGATCAACATCAATAGTGCTAAACACCTTATTATTCTGTCCCTTCCAAATGTATCATAAAATCTATGCAAATTGATCATCATCCATAAAGAAGACATCCTCTAGTAACGATAGTCCAGATTTGTGTACAAAGCCTAAGTATAGAAGATGACTGGGTTTGAAAGGATCTTTAAAAGGATCCAAACTTGAACCGTCGGAGGACATTCAAATAAAACATGATTTATGAATTCCTCGCTTGCTCCGCATCTGGTATATTGGACATCACCGTGGATCTCTCTGCTCCTTAAAATTATCTTTATAGTTATACAATCTGAAGCTAACTGCCAAAAAATGTTTGGTTTTTGGGGGACATCAAACCTTCCAAGAATGTGTTTTTAAGGGGGTAACTAGGCCTGGGAATTTTAGTCTTACCCTGCGGGTCCTGCCCCGTTTGATCCGCCGCGGGGCGGATGCGGGTCGAACAGTTTGAAAAAATCTATTCGCGGGTGCGGGTGTGGGTTATGAGTATTTTATTTTGAATTGCGGGTGCGGGTGCGGGTTGGTGGATTTTGAATTGCGGGTACCCGCCAACCGTAAAATTATTTTATTTTTATTTTTTAAATGATTTTTTGTAGAAAGCATATATTTTTTAAAAAAATATGAGAATTTTAAAAAACAATAATAAAAATTTCTTAAAATATATAAAATTTTAATTATAAATATATTATTTTATTAAGAAAAAAATTAAATAATTATTTTTAAAAAAATATAACCTGCGGGTCCCGCAGGTTACACGCAAAATTAAGCAGGATAGATTTATCTGTTGGCGGGTTGTGCGGGTCGGAATTTTGGACAAATAAAAAAATTGAAATCCGCAGATTACGGGTCAAGCGGGGCGGGTTTGAGCCGCAATCCAGCCTTAGGGGTAACTATGAGACCGTTCTCTTTTAGCGATCTTTCTCTATCTGAGTATACTCGTTCCACTTGATAGTATATATTAAATATTTTTAATAATAAAAATGTTATTTTTAAAATTTAATCTTCTAAAAAGAAATTGTATATTTGTTTTAATTGATTATTAAATAATAGCCAAAATTAACAAAGAACAATTTATTACTCTTTTCCATTTCTTTATTTCTTTTATTAACATCCACCTAGTAAAAGTTTAACAAGTAAAAAATCCTATTAGTTACACTCTTATTTTACTTACGGCACTAAAGTGAGTGTATAAGTTTTGAAAAGGCTTAATTAGCTTAATATATAAAACTCAGCCTCATATTTTTAATTTTTGTCAAATTGAATCAAATTATCTTACTTTTTAGTTATGTACATATAATATTTTAATTAAAGTTATTTGGTATCAACGTTTTATTTTTTAACCTGTTAAATTTTGTACAAAGTTACATAGGTATAACTGAATAAGTTTTGAGAAACCTAATTGTAACGATATTAAATATCAAATATCATTGCCTAAATACAATTTATGGTAATTAATTAAAAGGTTATTATCCAAGTTCAAACAAAAAAGGAGTTTCCTATAGAAATGGCTGCATGAACAAATCAATACATATACCAAAATGTACTAACCTTTGACCGGATAACTTCTGCAACCTTGCCAAAAATATTAAGCAAAAAAAAAAAAACCTTGCCAAAAATATTGATATTGAATGGACCGTTTTTGTATTTAATGTCTTTCTTTCTAGTTATATCAGTGGACCACCATAATTAAATTGATTGTGGTTGCCCCCCTGGATGAAAACATATTCGAGTTGGGCTCGTAAAGTAGAAAAGAAAGATATAATCTGGGAACTTAACGGCCAACTAGAAGGCCTGGTATGAATCATAAACATGTATTTTGTGTGGGCCGTTAACATAAAGAGGATAATGTATTCTGTGTTAGGGATAGGCTCAGAAAAATGGAAAGCTGTAAGACCGTGTGATTAATCCAAGCCCACCCACTACAGTTTCTTTAAGATCAATCAACCTCGACAACGACATGCCAATGTTATCCAAAGGATTCACATTCAATCTTTCGAAACAACGTTTTTCTACTGTTGAAAATGTGCATTTGGTCATAGATGCAACTCCGTGGATGGGTTATGCGCATTTGGAAACAGATGAAATTCCGTGGATATATTTTCGTGGATGTCTCATTCCAAGTTATTTTTGGGTTTTAGTGGCTAAAGTCCATTTCTTGTAAGTATTTTAGGAGACCATATATAGGCTAACTTAATTTGTGCCAAATAATTCCAAAAAAGAGAGAAATAAATTCTCTATAAGAACTGCAGACTGAGCAAAAGGCAAGAAGAAGACAGGAGAAGAAACAAAGTTCGAGTCTTTGGAGTTTTAGAGTGTATTGGTATTGTACTCTCTTTTAATCTCTTTAGTCATTCTCAGGGTTGTGAGAAGTGACTCTAATTGTAAGATTTGCTTGATAGTAGAAGTTGTGGGAGAAGGATTTCACCCCAGAAATACCACAAGAAGACTGAATTAAAAATCTTGTGTTTTAAATTTCTATTGTTGATCATAAATATCCAAAACTTTAATACTCGAAGGGTAAGGAAGTTAGGTGTATTGATAAACCTAACAAGGTGTATCGTAACTAGCAAGTGATAGTTGTTGGATGATACAAAATCTAGTTGGATTTTCCCTCACATCTTTAATCTAACTCCGTAATCGAATTATCGAAATGGACCATTTAGATAAAATTGCATTGAGTCACCAACTTGATCTCCGTACCAAGAAAAGCATCAAGTATCTGAAACTAACACTCATCATTTTATTACAATTTAATCAAGTCATTCCAAAATCCTTACGATTCCCAAACTTGCATCATCGCTATCCAGGTAAACTTTAAGTACTTCCCTCAGAATTCAGATTATGATTTATCTCTGGCACTATTTTTTTGTCCACTAAACATGCTAGTGGAGGTTATGAATTCAACGTTTATACCAATTTGAATTTGCAACTGAATCATCCTTCCGTGTAACAGTTTTGTCTTTTGAAAAACAAATTCAAATCTTTGGTTAAACTTCTCTTTAAAAAAAAAGCATCCCATCAGAATACGTGCACCATCACCTACCAAGTTTAACTAAAACAAGATTAATTCTGAAATTTTATTTAGACAGAAAATAAATATACTTTTGTAATCAAGTCTTTTTACGTGCACCACCACCTACCAAAATCAAGATACTACAGATTAGGTATAGAGGACCAATCAGATTGATAAATTAATTTTGTAGTAACATTCTAAATCATCACTTAGCAAAAAAAATATTCTAAATCATTCAATTATTTACCAGGTACTGGTATCTATAAATGAATCAGAAACGTACGTAAATAGTGAATACATTGAAAAAACCCTTAAAACGTTATTTACCAGGTACTGGCATTTATATTTTTCTTCTTCAAAGCTTTCAAGAAACTCTTAAAACGTTATTATCTACTGAATACACTGAATATCGTAGCGTGAAAAAGAAACAGAGCCACCGCCAGTTGATCAAAGCATGAGAGTGATGATGAATGTGAAGCACTCAGATCTCTTACCGCTTGCCGTATAACGTCTCCACTCGTCAGCTAAAATCTAAAAAACGTGTCGAGCATTGTCTCGATCTGAGATTAACACTGTTGCTGACAGTTACTTTTAGCCTTTGTCTCTATCTCTTGCTTCACCCAGCACCGTCAGTTTTCTGTAAGAAACTATTTACTGATGGGGACAAAAGGGTGGGACGGTGGGTTCCACACTTGCCCATGTGGTCATGGTCAACGTGTCAAAGTATCAGAAGCCAAGGGTTTTTCTGCGATCTTTATCTATCCCGTTAGAATTATAATTTCTCATTGTTTTTCTCTTGGCTGGTGTCGACTTGAGACCAATAATATATAGCTTATCTTTTACAGTCGTGTAAAATCAATTATGCGGCTCTTACCATTATATAAAGACCCCCCTACTAGACTACATATTATCATCAAGAGACTCATAAACGGTTCTAGTTTAATGGAGTTTTTAATATAAAACAATTAACAGAGTGATAATCATGCTATTGAGAAGCACATCTGCTCCGATACTGAACTCGTGGCTTCCACACCACTGTTCGAAAGAATCATCTCCGGAGCCCGAGTCACAGTTCCAACGCCGAAACAGATCGTTGTCTATTCTCTCTTCAAAGTCCATAGACGGACACACAGGGGAGCTGTTGCACCAAACTCTCTCTGAGCACAAGGAGAATGTTCTTAAATCAAGTAGCAATGAACACGACGGCAATAACGTAATATCACGCAGGCAACGCAGGTCATCTTTAGATGAAAGTTCCCATGGAACAGCTTACCGGAGAAAGATTTTAGATCCTTCGTCGACCTTTTTAATGGAAAGGCTATTCTCTAGCTCTGGACTAGGAGAGAAGGTTAGTGATGATGATGATGATGATGATGATGATGATCGTCTGGAGACTCTTGTGAGTGGGGGTGGTGACGGTATGGGAAGCAGCGGTGGCAAGATATGTACGGGAGGCGGTGTCGGTGGAAGCGGCGTTGACGGTGGTGGAAGTGAGGACGCCACGGATGTGTATTACCGGGAGATGATCAACTTGAATCCTGGAAACTCTCTTTTGACCGGGAACTACGCCAAGTTCTTGAAAGAGGTAAGTTGAGTATAGATTTGGTCAAATAAAATTTTTAGAAAGAGGTACTTCTTAGCTGTTATTAATGTTTCTTTTATACAGGATATTTTAGTAGAAATCATCCACGTGTAAAGTATGTATTGCATGGATATTTGTGACCAGTGTAACAAAATCAAAATTTAATGTTTAGTTTTAGGGAATATAAAGAGTAAACAATACTCCATCTTTGATAGAATAAACTAAAAAAATATATATATACGTGTATATTTATGTATATATGAACAGGTGAGAGGAGATTTGAAAAGAGCAGAAGAGTACTGTGAAAGAGCAATTTTGGAGAACACAAACGATGGAAACGTTCTCTCGCTGTACGCGGATCTCATTTTGCATAACCACGGTGATCGTAAAAGAGCACACTCCTATTTCCAACAAGCTGCCCAAATGTCCCCCGAGGATTGGTAAATTTGCAACATGTACTTTATATAACCATTTTATAGTTTAAGGATAATTATTTAACTAATTAGAGATTATGATAACAATACTACAATAATGGTTCAGCTACGTACAAGCTTCCTACGCAAGGTTTTTGTGGGATGTGGAGGAGGACGAAGATGAAGTAGATGGAGAAGAAGAGCAAAGGAGTGATGAAATTGGCAGCATGCCTTCAACTACCACCTTCCGTGACTTTTCTCAACGCTCTGCTATTTCCACACAGTCCTAAACACAGTTATGTAGACCTTCATCTATAGTAGTATCCAAACAAATAAATAAAAGGTATAGTATATGCAATATGCATGTTTATATGCGTGTGTAATATTACTACATGTTAAGAGAATCTAGATATGTTCTGTACACTCCAAATATATGGATGGCTATGTTTTCTCTATGCATCAATATATATGTTTTCTTTGTCTCTAACGACTTACACAATTACGACTATTCAAATTGAGACAACAAGTACACAACCAAAGCTTAACTAACCACAGCTATATTGAACTACTAAACATTTAGGCCTTAAAATTCAGATTTCTTGGTTGTAAGTGATTAAGATGCGAGAGAAAGACAATGGCAAGTTTTAAGACTGAATATTTTCTTGCTTAACATTTACAAAACATTAAAGACTAAGTAGAAATAATCTGTAATTCTTCTCTCTTTTTAATCTAGACAACTATAAAGTCGATTATTCATCATAATGGATAAGAAAGGATTAAATTGGTTAAAGAAGAGTCGGTGTTGGTTTCCCTTACAATCCTTCGTCGTTAATCCTTTGTTTGCAACTTCTGACTGTTTGCTCCTTTGTACACTGGACTTGATGTGGTTGGCGGGATAAGTATGAATATGGACTTCGCCTGAGTATCGGTCCACCAGACTGACATAAGAACCTCCAACGCTACTGGGCCATCAAGAGGGTCTCGGTCCAATGACATAGATAGAGACCATTCCACGAAATAAGATGATGCTTCTAGATAAGATTTGTGCATAGTCGATTTCATTAAGCTAAATGTGTGGGGATTAAGCATATTCGGTGCAGATTAAGCGGTCAACGTTCAGGCGTTGTTAAATCTGAACAAAATGAGATCAAACACACATAGATTATGAGTCTATCCCAATTGCAGAATTCTCGACATGTTTTTTACAAACTAAATGTGCATAAAACTAGTCTGTATATATCTCAAAATCATGAAAAATCATTAAACATCTTAAGTGAAATATTTAGAGTACTTTTCATGATTTTTAAATATGCAAAAAAATAATTTATAACAAAATAATTTTATTAATTTTTGCGTATCAAAGTATCTTCATGACATAATCTCCATAGAATGATTAATGCGAGTCTATTAGGGTGAGGTTCGTAGAGCATCTCTAAAAAGATTTTTATTTTTGAAGTTTGTAAAACTTCATATTTGAAGTTTTAAGATAGTTCTCTCCAAAACCAAAACTTCAAATTTAACTTCAAAAGTATTTATATTTCATACTATACTATGATCCTTATGTTTATCATAATTAATTTTTATTCATAAAACTGTATAAATAAATATATAAAAAATATTAAAGCAATATTAATTAATAAAATGTTCACTAAAATATAAAAATTTACAAAGAAATACATAATTAAATACTAAATTACACGTAAAATATCATATACAATTATTTTCCTAATATTTATATATATGATTAATTAGTGTATTTGTTAAGCTACTTTTGTAATATTGTTGTTGTCTAAATCTGGTTTAAAATTTTTAAATCTTATTTTAAAGTTTATATTATGCCTAAAATTTAAATTATAAAAGAAAATTTGAAATATTTATGAGTTATAAATTTTTTTAATGATTAAAAATGATAAAATGACAAAATAAATAACAACTATAAATGTAATATATAACTGTAAAGATTAAAATGCAAATAAAAATATGAAATTTCAAATTTGAAGTTTTGAGTAGTGATATTTGAAGTTTCACTACTTATTCAAATTTGAAGTTTTGAAATTTCTTTTTGGAGAGCAAAAAACTTCCTATTTGAACTTATAAAATGTCTCTTGGAGATGCTCTTAGCGTAATATAACATACTTCTCTTAGCTTTTAACTAAGAAAAACTAAGAAACATCTTTTCAATAAGAGATATAAGAGATTTTTCTTAGTTTTTTAGTTAAAAGCTAAGAAACGTATTTTATATTACGGTAAGAAACTCACCTTAAGAGATCGCATTAATCATGTTCATAAATTTCAATTTATGGTTCTCTGTGACATTACTTTTTGTCAGAAAGCGAAAGTTCAATTCTGCTTTATTTTTGTCAGCAACTTACAATCTAATTAAATGAAAGAAGAAATTAGGACTTATTTAGAGAATAACCAAAAAAAAGAGAAATTAGATTTTTAGAGAGAGAGAAAAGAAAAATAGGAAGAGATAAAAAGAGAAAGGATGGGATTTTTACTATTTTAGTTAGATAGTGAATTTTGATTTTTTTCATTGTTATTGGATGCAATTTCTCAGGAAATTAATCATATCTGACGGAATATATAACTTTATCCCTGATTCCCATGGATTTGGATTATGGTTGAACCGTCCCTATGACCAATGTCTATTGAAAGAAAAAGTAGATGTGACACATCCTTTATGTGTAATAGCTTCGTCTTTTGACTAATGTATATTCTGAACTCGTTCGAGATAACCTATAACTTTTTGCCTAACTCACCAACAAAAATGTATCAAAATTGACAAAAGAAAATAATTCCTCTGTTCTAAATATAAGATGTTTTAGGTAAAACACGCTGTTTAAGAAAATTAATTTTTATTTTAAAGTATTATTAAAATTATAAATAAAAAATTATTTAACCAATTACAAAATAGAATGATTAAATTTCGGTTAGACAGTTTTTGATAAAATTAAAGTTACCTAGAAATATGAAAACATCTTACAGATTGGAACATAGAAAATCTTCTAAACATCTTCTATTTAGGAACGGAGAGAGTATTTATCAACAACTAACTCTTTACTTAAGACATTTAAACCTTTTGTTATCCGAATTAAACAGCTGTAACTTAAAAGTAATTCAAATAAAATTCATTCACAGCAAGTGACAGACAAGAAATATTTGTCCAGATCGTACCTTTCAAGCCGACAGAAACTCACAACTAGATAGATATTAGTAGTATTATTTCCACTCGTTTTTGGTTCCCACCCAAAAAAAAAAAAAAGGAAAGAAGAAATCAACGATCTTCTGCGTAAGGGTGCACCTGTTCTTCACCAACCTCGACGTAATCGTCACCGTAGATCTGATCAAGGACAAGGACCAATCCCATGGCAAAGGCTCCATCAAAACCGGCCTTCACGTTCAACGAGAAAACGTCTTTCCCAAGCATCACGTTCGTTGACGCATCCACTTTACGACGTATCTCCGCTACCTTCCGCCTCGTCTCCGCCTCCACCACCGTGCAGCTCCTTTGCCCGAAATTTCCTTCGATCAAGTACTCGTTGCACTCGTACTCCGCGTAAACCTCCACCGTCACGCTGTTCCTCCCCATCATGGACGATCTCCTCACCCCGAAGATGGGTTTCTGACCGTCTGTTCTCTCCCCGAGATACCCCTCCCATCTCCGTCGCAAACTCGGCCTCTGTTTCACCGTTTAGAAAAAATAACAGAGTTAGAACACAACTGTATCCTACTTTTAATAGTGGTATTTATTTATAAAAGGAGCTAGCTAGCTACGTACGTACCTTTCGTCGGAGGGTTAGGAGACAGCGACCTTGAGCGTCCATGAGGACAACCTCATCGGTGTCGCGGTTGTTGGGACCACCATAAGAGTCCACCCGAAAGACCAAAGTGCCCTTGCTGTCGTAAACCGTGAAACCATCTCCGGCGAAAAAGAGAGAAGTTTTCCGAACAGTCAGGTTCTTGTCTTGCCCGTTTATAAATTTATTGTCCACAAGCAAACCACCCTTCATTTTTTCCGATTGCTTATTGGTTCCAAGTTAGAAACTCAAACTCCGATTCTGAGGTTTTGTTGGTGTGATAATATGCTTTGTATAAAGCTTTTGATACTTATAAGACAAGTGAGAGTTGGGGGAAATGGAAGACAACGAGTGCAAGATTTATAAGGACAAGACGACGCGGAGATAGAATCTCTTTGTGGCGTTTTACAGTTTCAGCAAATGCTAGAGTGCCACGTGTCGATAACTAGTCGCTTTAACTTTTATCAAGTACATAAATGCGCTTCACAAATTCACCCTTTTTTCACTTTACAGTTAGTTATATAACACATCAACTTACCATCGCGTATGTTCATGCAAGATACAACTAGAGTAGATGAACAATATCTTTCTTGTGTTTCTTTCAATTTGCTTATACTTATTTAAAGTTCAAGTTTGTAGATTATATTTGATTTTAAGGGAAATATCAAAGTACGTAGGCATAGCCCAGCCCTACCCATATATTATACATGTAGAATATAAGGGTCAGTACTGAGATTTAAGGGCCATAAACAATCTACTAAACATTTCAAGTAATTTTTTTTCTTATAAATTTAGGGGTCTAAAAAAATATTTTTAGGGATTGTATATCTCTATATAATTTTTTTAAATAAAAAAAACTGGAAACTTAAGACCAATATTTTATTCGGCTACGCCCATGATCGACCCTGTAAATCTCAAGTCAAATCTGTATAGGATAGTGAATGATATCTAATATCAAACAAATCGATAGATAACTTATGATAAAATGCAAATCTATGTTTAATAGCAATGTTCATGTATTAATTTAAAATATCTCAAACATTTAATTGTTTTTTGTTTAGCTATTATTTTCTTTTTTTTTAATTAAATAATGTCATTTTAATATTTTTTGTTTAATATACGGAAATGTAATTTTAGAATCTCATGCAATATTAGTTAAAAACGTATTGATTTTATAAATAATTTTATTTATCTCAAATATTATTGGTTGAATATATGTGATTAGTAATAATATTAGTGTATTTCTATCATTTTTAATCATTGTGAAAATGTCAAAGTGATACATTTCTGTTGAACCGAGGAAGTAGTTATTATATGTATACGTGTGTGCGTATTTTCAAGATTCTTGTTGGACGGTCTTTGGCAAAATTACTTCTTCCTTACCGATGATCACTGTTTCTCCTCCTCTCCTTTTTTCCGATTCTGACATTATTCCGAACATATTGTAAGGCGATAAATCGATTAGTACAGATCAAAAGGACGCTTTGTTTCTATATTTTGTATTAAAATACTAATAAAGCCACTAGGGTATCGTGTGGGCATCAAAGTACACATTATTGATTCTCTTTTGTAAGTAGTTAACTCCACAAATCATATAAATCTCGTTTTTTATAACGTTTAACATTAGAATAACTAAGTAACTGAATGTTGGTTGATCAAAAAGAACGGACCGTGGAATTGCATATTAGCTTTTTATAAGTTAAAGCTTACAGCCTCACAAAATCTTCTCAGATCTTTTTTTTTAATCTTCTCAGATCTAGTCGTTGATATTTTTTATATTCTCTATTATTTTTTTATGCATAATAATGTGAACCTTACATCGAGGTCCATGGCCAGCTAGTTTGTCAATAGTATAGTAAGTATCTAAAAAAAATATTGGTACTGAAACGGAAACGAAAATACGAAATAAAACCGTGTAACATGTGTGTTTTCCCATGCACGAACGAATATGATACACATTATTTCCGTGTATACCTATATGCATGATACCCAGTTACCCATCAAGTGGCCCGCATCGGGAAAAAAGATTCTTACTATGCACATCACTAAAGATAACATATCCTTGCAATATCATAAAATACTTCAAACTAGCATAATGTCTTTCAAATCAATTATTTTTGTATGATAACGATTTTCGAAACCTTTAAGCAAAATCATGTGTTACAAAGAAGTATCTGGAATTAAGAAGAAAAAAAAAAAAGACCTTCTCTCTCCTCTCAGCCTTCTCTCTCGCGATCAAAAGCTCAAATCAATTTACCTCCGGCGTCCGGAGGCGCGTACGCGCGCGTGCCGGTGCCGGCGGTCCCGTTGTCGGCCTATAGCCTTTTTCGTCTTTGCTGCGCCATCGTCTCACTACTCTCTTCCGGTATGCTCGTGAATCTGGGTTTGAACGTCGCTCCGGGAAGTGCTCGCTCGCGACGAGTTATGGCTCTGACGGCGGCGTATCTTTCTCTGGATTCTCGGCGAGGTTGTGGAGTGCTGGTTCTTGGCGTCAGTCGGCTTTTTGGGTTAAGGAGTTAGATCAATTTTCAGATCTAGATCTACTCCGGATTCACTGCAAACGCGGAGGAGGAGCGGCTTGGTCTTCTCGATGGTTCGGCGGAGGGTCTCCGTTGTGCCTGTTTGGGTGTCCCAGTGACTCCGGCGGTGACATTTAGGTTCTTGGCGGCGTCGTCGAGCATCGGTGTCTACCCAACCGCAGTCAAGTGTGCTCCGGTGATTCCCTTTAACACGGAGGCGAGCCGTGACTCCTAGTACGCAGGCGGGATGGTACGGGGCTCTGTTCAGGTTCGCGTAGGTTTCTGCGAGTAGCTCGACATGTGGTCGTCTATGGCTCTTTGGTTGCTGCTCGTGGTGCCTCCTCGCTTTGTAGCTCCTACGTTGCTTCCTCTCGTTACCTCCGAGCAAGAGCGGCGGCTTTGTGTTTGGAGTGGAGTCTTCGGTGTTCGATTTGTTCGTTTCGTGGAAGCGGAGATGGAATCTAACAGCTCGCTTAATTGCTCTTCGGTTTTGAAGACTTCAAGTGGTGTGGCGGTTCTCCGAGTTGTTGATCGTCATGTGGTCGCCCTTGGTCTATGCTCACATCCCAGCGCCTCGCAAGCTCACTTGGTCTTGTTCGGTGGTGTAGCTAGTCTTTTCTATGCAGGTTTAGAGGCTCAACGGTCAGGAAGTAGTGGTGTTTCAACCCGGTTCTTGCATTGTCCTTTGCGGTTTTGGCGGTGCTCGCCTTTGTCCAGCGATTGTCTTCGTTCGCAGGAGGTTTGGTCTGTGTAGCTTGTACCGGTCTGTCCGCGTCGTCATTGGCGAGGGTGTATAGTCTTGTTATGGTGGCTCGCCATTAGGTATGGCTGTTCGTAACCCCTCTTCATTTGACGTCTTGCGCTTAATGGAACATGGAGATTATAGGCTTTGACGAGATCCCAAACCCAGCTACCTTAGGCGCCGTCCGGGATTCCGACAGCCGAAGAAATGAGGTTAAACCCACCATTCACGGGTAAACGACAACAGTTGAGAACGGAATCGGTTATCTAGTGATTTTAGAATTGGCTAGCGGAAAGCGTCGGTTTAGGTGGTTGATGCGAAGCTAGTTTTATGATATTTGATTCTGGATAAACTTTTGGTCGAAATCGAGTCTGTAATCATCATTGTATCCCCGTTCATCGGGTTTTAAATTTAATATAATATTTAAATTAAAAAAAAAAAAAAAAAAAAAAAAAAAGAAGTATCTGACCCACTTGACCAAAAAGAGCTCATGAGCTTTCTGATCAGCATTTATATATTACTTGTTAATTATTTCAAACCAATCTGGAAATTAATAAATTATTTCAAACATAAATTAATAGTCCTAATCTGGAAAAAGCTTCACGATAGTAGTCAATTATTCTTAATAACAAAGCAACCATCAAACTGAAAGAGAATTGTTTATTCTGCATCAATATAGAAAAGAAAAAAAAGAAAAAAAACAAAGAAGCAGCGGAGAAGAAGAAAAAGAAGATATCACAACACTGAGAACAACAACTGCAAACAGCAAAAGGTATTATTAGCAGAAGGATATAATTAGGGCAGTAGTGGCCTAATCTCCATTCCATGGACGATAAGCCCTTTTTTCTCAAAAGGCCTCTTTGTCTCCTTGAGGCTCATCTCTATTTCACCCATATCTCCTCTCCTTTTGAAGAACTGTCCCAACTCCACCTCGTACCAGTCGTCACTTCTCAGCACAGCGCGCTGACCTTGTTCGCTCCCCGGATTCTGCATGAGACTGACCATGGAAGGCTGGACATCATCATGCTCGGTGCCAGCCAAAACAAGGGATGCCTCTACGGGCTGGCGAAAACCGTCGGGATCAAGGTTCCACTTAAAGACAAGGTAAGCGGCGTAGAGGGTGTCATCAGAGAGAAGGGTTATGTTGATTTTTCCAGTGATATCAAGCCACCATACCATTTTAAGCGCAGCCACTTCTTTGAACCTGCTAGTGAAAACCAAAAGAAGTTTTGATGAAAAATGTCAAAAACGAAACAATGCAGAAAAGGGGGAGATTAAGCCTTGAGGGCAGCGTGTAGACCTGGCATCAGGAAGAGAGATCCACTGCCAGTATCTTTGATCATGTCCCCAGGTAATATTCAAGGCCCTAGCAGCAATCATGTAGCACTTGTTACCAGTACTTCTCTCCAGCGAAAAGCTCTGTTTTGGATCACATAATGCGCGCGGTCAGGTCAAAACATGATAGATCCAGAAAGATTGATTTATATGTTAGGGTGGCTGACTACTAGGATCCACATTCACAAGACAAGCAGTCGCAACCTCTTGCCTGAGCTGAACAAACCTTTTTTTTTTTTTTAAACTTTGGAACTAAAACATACAAACTTTGGTACATGATCTGATGATATAAATATCAAAGCCCTTAATACAATGCCACGTTGACTATTAGCATAATCTACTTTCTAGACTAGACAGATAGCCCGAGTTGATTTCAGATCAAAATAGCTACACGGATCCGATCCAATTGGAACCACAACTAAAAAGATTGTTTAAGAGAAGGGAGGTACAATAAAAAAAAGGAAGGTTTACCAATTGGGAGTCATGGAGAAGAAGAGGGTAATGGACGAGGGAGAAGAAGAGGTGTTTCTTGGTGAGAAGACCCTCAGGTGCCCTAAAACCCTCGGGGAACTCGGAAGGTAAGAAGTGATTCCAGACATGGTCGGAGTCAGCGGCGGATCTGAAGCACCTGGAGACGGCCGATGATCGGCAAGCGTCTAGAGGCGTTGTCAAGGAAAGGATCTTAGCGATGCAGTCCTCTGGCAGATTATTCATTGCTTTTGCTCTCTACCAAAGGATCCAAATGTTTTTTAACTCGTTGTTGGGATTCTTGGAAAGAAGGAACGTGAAAACTTTAATTATATTATTCTATTCTAGAAGCAGAGGAGACTTGGAGATGAAGTACACCTCTTCTTTTCTTACTCGCTTTATCACCCTCCAAGACAACTTGTGTAAGTAACCGCGTGCAAATGCACGTTTATTTACTAGTCCCACGTTTTTTTTAAAAAAAATTATCGTTTGAGATGTTCTAATTGTGAGCCGCACAGTGGACCCAACTATCTTCTTTCCATAGCCCAATTTCTTTCCTAGTAGCTGTTTATTTTTTTTTCCGTAATACTGATGTCTACTTTTTACTATCTAATATAGGTGATAACAGTTTATATGTAGGGAATTGGAAAAGCACATAAAGCGATACTAATTTATAAATTATATGAAGAGTCACACAAGGTTTTTTGTTATGTAATTCTACAAAAAAATAGAAATGATGGAAGGTCTCGATCGTCGAGCGAAAGCGTCTCTGTCAAGCAGGAAGACTAGTTATTCCTAGCTTTGATTCTGCACCAACAATCGGAAGGTAAGAAGTGATTCCAGACATGGTCGGAGTCAGCGGCGGATCTGAAGCACCTGGAGACGGCCGATGATCGGCAAGCGTCTCGAGGCGTTGTCAAGGAAAGGATCTTAGCGAAGCAGTCCTCTGGCAGATTATTCCTTGCTTTTGCTCTCTACCAAAGGATCCAAATGTTTTTAACTCGTTGTTGGGATTCTTGGAAAGAAGGAACGTAAAAACTTTAATTATATTATTCTATTCTAGAAGCAGGAGACTTGGAAAGGAAGAACCTACAAACAATTTTAAATGAAATTCAAAAACTACAACAATATTGTTTTATTTCATAGTTGCATCTTCCACTTACATAATATGATGGTCTAAGAGGTTAGAAACCTATGTTGTCTCCGTTTCTTTAGATAATAGTGATTTAATAGTGTTTAGTCGATTTATTTAAGCAGTATGTGATTTTAAACTAAATTAATAGTTAAAAATAAGAATGACGTAAATGAACCTTGAAAGATAGTTTATACTCACTCTGTCCCACTTTAAGTGGTGTTTAAGGTTTTTGCACAAATATTAAGAAAATACAAGTTTCTATGCATTAGTATTAAATTCAACTAATTCAACCAATAAAAAAAAGATGTAGTATTTTGTAATTGGTCAAAATTTTTAAATAACAATAAATTCTATCTAGATTTGTGAGAACATCACTTAAAATGGGACAAAATAAAAACCCTAAAACACCACTTAAAGTGGGACAGAGGGAAAAATACATTAATATAAATGTAGAATATGGTTAAATATTTTTATTCAACACTAAATAGTATAAGCTCCAATTAACGAAAAACTCAATATTTTCGTAGAGGTAGTAACCTACAAATTTTGAGTGAAATTAAAAAAATATGACAATATTGTTTTATTGCATAGTTGCATCCTCCACTTACATATTATGATGGTCAAAGAGGTTAGGAACCTTTGTTGTCTCCGTTTCTTTAAATAATAGTGATTTCATAGTGTTTAGTCTACTTATTTAAATAGAATATGAATTTAAACTAAATTAATTGTTAAAAATTAGAATGATGTAAGTGTACATTGAAAGATAGTTTAGAATACATTAATACAAATGTAAAATGTGGTTAAATATTTTTAAACAACACTAAAGAGTATAAGCTCCAATTAACGAAAAACTCAATATTTTCGTAGGGGTTAACCTACACATTCTGAGTGAAATTAAAAAAAAATGACAATATTGTTTTATTGCATATTTGCATCCTCCACTTACATATTATGATGGTCAAAGAGGTTAGGAACCTTTGTTGTCTCCATTTCTCTAGATAATAGTGATTTCATAGTGTCCACTCCACTTATTTAAACAATAAATGATTTTAAACTAAATTAATTGTTAAAAATTAGAATGATGTAAGTGTACCTTGAAAGATAGTTTAGAATACATTAATACAAATGTAAAATGTGGTTAAATATTTTTAAACAACACTAAAGAGTATAAGCTCCAGTTAACGAAAACCTCAATATTTTCGTAGGGATGTTAAGCTACAAATTTTGAGTGAAATTAAAAAAATATGAAATTATTGTTTTATTGCATATTTGCATCCTCCACTTACATATTATGATGGTAAAAGAGGTTAGAAACCTTTGTTGTCTCTGTTTCTTTAGATAATAGTTATTTAATAGTGTTTAGTCCACTTATCTAAGCAATATTTGAATTTAACCAAAATTAATTTGGAAAAAATTAGAATGATGAAAGTGTACCTTGAAAGATAGTTTAGAATACATTAATACAAATGTAGAATGTGGTTAAATATTTTTAAACAACACTAAAGAGTACAAACTCCAGTTAACGACAAACTCAATATTTTCGTAGGGGGTTAACCTACAAATTTTAAGTGAAATTAAAAAAATATGACAATATTGTTTTATTGCATAGTTGCATCCTCCACTTACATATTATGATGATCAAAGAGGTTAGAAACATTTACTGTCTCCGTTTCTCTAGATAATAGTGTTTTCATAGTGTTTAGTCCATTTATTTAAGCAGTATATGATTTTAAACTAAATTAATTGTTAAAATTAGAATGATGTAAGTGTACATTGAAAGATAGTTTAGAATACATTAGGACAAATGTATAATGTGGTAAAATATTTTTTAACAACACTAAAGAGTATATTTTCTTAGATAATAGTTATTTAATAGTGTTTAGTCCACTTATTAAGCAGTATATGAATTTAAACTAAATTAATTTGTAATAATTAGAATCATGTAAGAGTAACTTGAAAGATAGTTTAGAATACATTAATATAAATCTAGAATGTGGTTAAATATTTTTAAACATCACTAAAGAGTATAAGCTCTCGTTAACGAAAAACACAATATTTTCGTAGGGGTTAACCTACAAATTTTGAGTGAAATTAAAACAAATATGACAATATTTTTTTATTACATAGTTGCATCCTCCACTTACATATTATGATGGTCAAAGAGGTTAGGAACCTTTGTTGTCTCCGTTTCTCTAGATAATAGTGATTTCATAGTGTTTAGTCCACTTATTTAAGCAGTATATGAATTTAAACTAAATTAATTTGTAAAAATTAGAATGATGTATGAGTAACTTGAAAGATAGTTTATAATACATTAATATAAATCTAGAATGTAGTTAAATATTTTCAAACAACACTAAATAGTATAAGCTCCAGTTAACGAAAAACTCAATATTTTCGTCCTACAAATTTTGAGTGAAATTCAAAAAATATGACAATATTGTTTTATTGCATAGTTGCATCCTCCACTTACATTTTATGATGGTCAAAGAGGTTAGAAACCTTTGTTGTCTCCGTTTCTCTAGATAATAGTGATTTCATAGTGTTTAGTGCACTTATTAAGCAGTATATGAATTTAAAATAATTAATTTGTAATAATTAGAATGATGTAAGAGTAACTTGAAAGATAGTTTAGAATACATTAATATAAATCTAGAATGTGGTTAACTATTTTTAAACAACACTAAAGAGTATAAGCTCCCGTTAACGAAAAACTCAATATTTTCGTAGGGGTTAACCCACAAATTTTGAGTGAAATTCAAAAAATATGACAGTATTGTTTTATTGCATAGTTGCATCATCCACTTACATATTATGATGGTCAAAGAGGTTAGGAACCTTTGTTGTCTCCGTTTCTTTAGATAATAGTGAATTCATTCTGTTTAGTCAAATTATTTAAGTATTATATGATTTCAAACTAAATTAACTGTTAAAAATTAGAATGGTGTAAGTGTACCTTGACAGATAGTTTAGAATACATTAATACAAATGTAGAATATGGTTAAATATTTTTAAACAACACTAAAGAGTATAAGCTCCATTTAACAAAAAACTCAATATTTTCCTAGGGGTTAACCTACAAATTTTGAGTGAAATTTAAATAATATGACAATATTGTTTTATTGCATAGTTGCATCCTCCACTTACATATTATGATGGTCAAAGAGGTTAGGAACCTTTGTTGTCTCCGTTTCTCTAGATAATAGTGATTTGATAGTGTTTACTCCATTTATTTAAGCAGTATATGAATTTAAACTAAATTAATTTGTAATAATTAGAATGATGTAAGAGTAACTTGAAAGATAGTTAAGAATACATTAATATAAATCTAGAATGTGGTTAAATATTTTTAAACAACACTAAAGAGTATAAGCTCTCGTTAACGAAAAACTCAATATTTTCGTAGGGGTTGTTAACCTACAAATTTTGAGTGAAATTAAAAACAATATGACAATATTTTTTTATTGCATAGTTGCATCCTCCACTTAAATTTTATGATGGTCAAAGAGCTTAGGAACCTTTGTTGTCTCTGTTTCTCTAGATAATAGTGATTTCATAGTGTTTAGTCCACTTATTTAAGTAGTATATGAATTTAAACTAAATTAATTTGTAAAAATTAGAATGATGTAAGAGTAACTTGAAAGATAGTTTATAATACATTAATATAAATCTAGAATGTGGTTAAATATTTTCAAATAACACTAAATAGTATAAGCTCCAGTTAACGAAAAACTCAATATTTTCGTAGGGGTTTTCCTACAAATTTTGAACGAAATTAAAAAAATATGACAATATTATTTTATTGCATAGTTGCATCCTCCACTTACATTTTATGATGGTCAAAGAGGTTAGGAACCTTTGTTGTCTCCGTTTCTCTAGATAATAATGATTTCATACTGTTTAGTCCTCTTATTAAGCAGTATATGAATTTAAACTAAATTAATTTGTAATAATTAGAATGATGTAAGAGTAACTTGAAAGATAGTTTATAATACATTAATATAAATCTAGAATGTGGTTAAATATTTTTAAACAACACTAAAGATTATAAGCTCTCGTTAACGAAAAACTCAATATTTTCGTAGGGGTTAACCTACAAATTTTGAGTGAAATTCAAAAAATATGACATTATTGTTTTATTGCATAGTTGCATCCTCCACTTACATATTATGATGGTTAAAGAGGTTAGGAACCTTTGTTGTCTCCGTTTCTCTAGATAATAGTGATTTCATAGTGTTTAGTCCACTTATTAAGCAGTATATGAATTTAAACTAAATTAATTTGTAATAATTAGAATGATGTAAGAGTAACTTGAAAGATAGTTTAGAATACATTAATATAAATCTAGAATGTGGTTAACTATTTTTAAACAACACTAAAGAGTATAAGCTCCCGTTAACGAAAAACTCAATATTTTCGTAGGGGTTAACCCACAAATTTTGAGTGAAATTCAAAAAATATGACAATATTGTTTTATTGCATAGTTGCATCATCCACTTACATATTATGATGGTCAAAGAGGTTAGGAACCTTTGTTGTCTCCGTTTCTTTAGATAATAGTGATTTCATTCTGTTTAGTCAACTTATTTAAGTAGTATATGATTTCAAACTAAATTAACTGTTAAAAATTAGAATGGTGTAAGTGTACCTTGACAGATAGTTTAGAATACATTAATACAAATGTAGAATATGGTTAAATATTTTTAAACAACACTAAAGAGTATAAGCTCCATTTAACAAAAAACTCAATATTTTCCTAGTGGTTAACCTACAAATTTTGAGTGAAATTTAAAAAATATGACAATATTGTTTTATTGCATAGTTGCATCCTCCACTTACATATTATGATGGTCAAAGAGGTTAGGAACCTTTGTTGTCTCCGTTTCTCTAGATAATAGTGATTTGATAGTGTTTACTCCATTTATTTAAGCAGTATATGAATTTAAACTAAATTAATTTGTAATAATTAGAATGATGTAAGAGTAACTTGAAAGATAGTTTAGAATACATTAATATAAATCTAGAATGTGGTTAAATATTTTTAAACAACACTAAAGAGTATAAGCTCTCGTTAACGAAAAACTCAATATTTTCGTAGGGGTTGTTAACCTACAAATTTTGAGTGAAATTAAAAACAATATGACAATATTTTTTTATTGCATAGTTGCATCCTCCACTTAAATTTTATGATGGTCAAAGAGGTTAGGAACCTTTGTTGTCTCTGTTTCTCTAGATAATAGTGATTTCATAGTGTTTAGTCCACTTATTTAAGTAGTATATGAATTTAAACTAAATTAATTTGTAAAAATTAGAATGATGTAAGAGTAACTTGAAAGATAGTTTATAATACATTAATATAAATCTAGAATGTGGTTAAATATTTTTAAACAACACTAAAGATTATAAGCTCTCGTTAACGAAAAACTCAATATTTTCGTAGGGGTTAACCTACAAATTTTGAGTGAAATTCAAAAAATATGACAATATTGTTTTATTGCATAGTTGCATCCTCCACTTACATATTATGATGGTTAAAGAGGTTAGGAACCTTTGTTGTCTCCGTTTCTCTAGATAATAGTGATTTCATAGTGTTTAGTCCACTTATTAAGCAGTATATGAATTTAAACTAAATTAATTTGTAATAATTAGAATGATGTAAGAGTAACTTGAAAGATAGTTTAGAATACATTAATATAAATCTAGAATGTTGTTAAATATTTTTAAACAACACTAAAGAGTATAAGCTCCCGTTAACGAAAAACTCAATATTTTCGTAGGGGTTAACCTACAAATTTTGAGTGAAATTCAAAAAATATGACAATATTGTTTTATTGCATAGTTGCATCCTCCACTTACATATTATGATGGTCAAAGAGGTTAGGAACCTTTGTTGTCTCCGTTTCTCTAGATAATAGTGATTTCATAGTGTTTAGTCCACTTATTTAAGCAGTATATGAATTTAAACTAAATTAATTTGTAAAAATTAGAATGATGTAAGAGTAACTTGAAAGATAGTTTAAAATACATTAAAACAAATGTAGAATGTGGTTAAATATTTTTAAACAACACTAAAGATTATAAGCTCTGGTTAACGAAAAACTCAATATTTTTGTAGGGGTTAACCTACAAATTTTGAGTGAAATTCAAAAAATATGACAATATTGTTTTATTGCATAGTTGCATCCTCCACTTACATATTATGATGGTTAAAGAGGTTAGGAACCTTTGTTGTCTCCGTTTCTCTAGATAATAGTGATTTCATAGTGTTTAGTCCACTTATTAAGCAGTATATGAATTTAAACTAAATTAATTTGTAATAATTAGAATGATGTAAGAGTAACTTGAAAGATAGTTTAGAATACATTAATATAAATCTAGAATGTTGTTAAATATTTTTAAACAACACTAAAGAGTATAAGCTCCCGTTAACGAAAAACCCAATATTTTCGTAGGGGTTAACCTACAAATTTTGAGTGAAATTCAAAAAAATATGACAAAATTGTTTCATTGCATAGTTGCATCCTCCACTTACATATTATGATGGTCAAAGAGGTTAGGAACCTTTGTTGTCTCCGTTTCTCTAGATAATAGTGATTTCATAGAGTTTAGTCCACTTATCAAGCAGTATATGAATTTAATTTAGTATATGAATTTAAACTAAATTAATTTGTAAAAATTAAAATGATGTAAATGTACCTTGAAAGATATTTTATAATACATTAATACAAATGTAGAATGTGGTTAAATATTTTTAAACAACACTAAAGAGTATAAGCTCCATTTAACAAAAACTCAATATTTTCCTAGGGAGTTAACCAACAAATTTTGAGTGAATTTCAAAAAATATGACAATATTGTTTTATTGCATAGTTGAGTCCTCCACTTACATATTATGATGATCAAAGAGGTTAGGAACCTTTCTTTTCTCCGTTTCTCTAGATAATAGTGATTTTATAGTGTTGAATCCACTTATTTAAGCTGTATATGATTTCAAACTAAATTAACTGTTAAAAATTAGAATGATGTTATTGTACCATGAAAGATAGTTTAAAATACATTAAAACAAATGTAGAATGTGGTTAAATATTTTTAAACAACACTAAAGAGTATAAGCTCCAGTTAACGAAAAACTCAATATTTTTGTAGGGGTTAACCTACAAATTTTGAGTGAAATTCAAAAAATAAGACAATATTGTTTTATTGCATAGTTGCATCCTCCACTTTCATATTATAATGGTAAAAGAGGTTATGAACCATTGTTGTCTCCGTTTCTCTAGATAATAGTGATTTCATAGTGTTTAGTCCACTTATTAAGCAGTATATGAATTTAAACTAAATTAATTTGTAATAATTAGAATCATGTAAGACTAACTTGAAAGATAGTTTAGAATACATTAATAAAAATCTAGAATGTGGTTAAATATTTTTAAACAACACTAAAGAGTATAAGCTCCCGTTAACGAAAAACTCAATATTTTCCTAGGGGTTAACCTACAAATTTTGAGTGAAATTCAAAAAATATGACAATATTGTTTTATTGCATAGTTGCATCCTCCACTTATATATTATGATGGTTAAAGAGGTTAGAAACCTTTGTTGTCTCCGTTTCTCTAGATAATAGTGATTTCATAGTGTTTAGTCCACTTATTAAGCAGTATATGAATTTAAACTAAATTAATTTGTAATAATTAGAATGATGTAAGAGTAACTTGAAAGATAGTTTAGGATACATTAATATAAATCTAGAATGTGGTTAAATATTTTTAAACAACACTAAAGAGTATAAGCTCCCGTTAACGAAAAACTCAATATTTTCGTAGGGGTTAACCTACAAATTTTGAGTGAAATTCAAAAAATATGACAATATTGTTTTATGTCATAGTTGCATCCTCTACTTGCATATTATGATGGTCAAAGAGGTTAGGAACCTTTGTTGTCTCCGTTTCTAGATAATAGTGATTTCATAGTGTTTAGTCCATTTATCAAGCAGTATATGAATTTAATTTAGTATATGAATTTAAACTAAATTAATTTGTAAAAATTAGAATGATGTAAAGGTACCTTGAAAGATATTTTATAATACATTAATACAAATGTAGAATGTGGTTAAATATTTTTAAACAACACTAAAGAGTATAAGCTCCATTTAACGAAAAACTCAATATTTTTCTAGGGAGTTAACCAACAAATTTTGAGTGAATTTCAAAAAATATGACAATATTGTTTTATTGCATAGTTGAGTCCTCCAATTACATATTATGATGGTTAAAGAGGTTAGGAACCTTTGTTGTCTCCGTTTCTCTAGATAATAGTGATTTCATAGTGTTTAGTCCACTTATTAAGCAGTATATGAATTTAAACTAAATTAATTTGTAATAATTAGAATGATGTAAGAGTAACTTGAAAGATAGTTTAGAATACATTAATATAAATCTAGAATGTGGTTAAATATTTTTAAACAACACTAAAGAGTATAAGCTCTCGTTAACGAAAAACTCAATATTTTCGTAGGGGCTAACCTACAAATTTTGAGTGAAATTCAAAAAATATGACAATATTGTTTTATTGCATAGTTACATCTTCCACTTACATATTATGATGGTTAAAGAGGTTAGGAACCTTTGTTGTCTCCGTTTCTCTAGATAATAGTGATTTCATAGTGTTTAGTCCACTTATTAAGCAGTATATGAATTTAAACTAAATTAATTTGTAATAATTAGAATGATGTAAGAGTAACTTGAAAGATAGTTTAGAATACATTAATATAAATCTAGAATGTTGTTAAAAAACCCAGTATAAGCTCCCGTTAAATCTGGAGCTTATATTAATGATTTCATAGTGTTCAATCCATTTATTTAAGCAGAATATGATTTCAAACTAAATTAACTGTTAAAAATTAGAATGATGTAAGTGTACCGTGAAAGATAGTTTAAAATACATTATAACAAATGTAGAATGTGGTTAAATATTTTTAAACAACACTAAAGAGTATAAGCTCCAGTTAACGAAAAACTCAGTATAAGCTCCCGTTAAATCTGGAGCTTAAATCTAGAATGTGGTTAAATAATTTTAAACAACACTAAAGAGTATAAGCTCTCGTTAACGAAAAACTCAATATTTTCGTAGGGGTTAACCTACAAATTTTGAGTGAAATTCAAAAAATATGACAATATTGTTTTATTGCATAGTTGCATCCTCCACTTACATATTATGATGGTTAAAGAGGTTAGGAACCTTTGTTGTCTCCGTTTCTCAAGATAATAGTGATTTCATAGTGTTTAGTCCACTTATTAAGCAGTATATGAATTTAAACTAAATTAATTTGTAATAATTAGAATGATGTAAGAGTAACTTGAAAGATAGTTTAGAATACATTAATATAAATCTAGAATGTGGTTAAATATTTTTAAACAACACTAGAGAGTATAAGCTCCCGTTAAATCTGGAGCTTATATTAATGATTTCATAGTGTTTAGTCCACTTATTAAGCAAGATATGAATTTAAACTAAATTAATTGTTAAAATTAGAATGATGTAAGTGTACCTTGAAAGATAGTTTAAAATACATTATAACAAATGTAGAATGTGGTTAAATATTTTTAAACAACACTAAAGAGTATAAGCTCCAGTTAACGAAAAACTCAGTATAAGCTCCCGTTAAATCTGGAGCTTAAATCTAGAATGTGGTTAAATAATTTTAAACAACACTAAAGAGTATAAGCTCTCGTTAACGAAAAACTCAATATTTTCGTAGGGGTTAACCTACAAATTTTGAGTGAAATTCAAAAAATATGACAATATTGTTTTATTGCATAGTTGCATCCTCCACTTACATATTATGATGGTTAAAGAGGTTAGGAACCTTTGTTGTCTCCGTTTCTCTAGATAATAGTGATTTCATAGTGTTTAGTCCACTTATTAAGCAGTATATGAATTTAAACTAAATTAATTTGTAATAATTAGAATGATGTAAGAGTAACTTGAAAGATAGTTTAGACTACATTAATATAAATCTAGAATGTGGTTAAATATTTTTAAACAACACTAAAGAGTATAAGCTCCCATTAACGAAAAACTCAATATTTTCGTAGGGGTTAACCTACAAATTTTGAGTGAAATTCAAAAAATATGACAATATTGTTTTATTGCATAGTTGCATCCTCCACTTACATATTATGATGGTCAAAGAGGTTAGGAACCTTTCTTTTCTCCGTTTCTCTAGATAATAGTGATTTCATAGTGTTTAGTCCACTTATTAAGCAAGATATGATTTCAAACTAAATTAACTGTTAAAAATTAGAATGATGTAAGTGTACCATGAAAGATAGTTTAAAATACATTAAAAAATGTAGAATGTGGTTAAATATTTTTAAACAACACTAAAGAGTATAAGCTCCAGTTAACGAAAAACTCAATATTTTCGTAGGGGTTAACCTACAAATTTTGAGTGAAATTCAAAAAATATGACAATATTGTTTTATTGCATAGTTGCATCCTCCACTTACATATTATGATGGTCAAAGAGGTTATGAACCTTTGTTGTCTCCGTTTCTCTAGATAATAGTGATTTCATAGTGTTTAGTCCACTTATTAAGCAGTATATGAATTTAAACTAAATTAATTTGTAATAATTAGAATCATGTAAGAGTAACTTGAAAGATAGTTTAGAATACGTTAATAAAAATCTAGAATGTGGTTAAATATTTTTAAACAACACTAAAGAGTATAAGCTCCCGTTAACGAAAACTCAATATTTTTGTAGGGGTTAACCTACAAATTTTGAGTGAAATTCAAAAATTATAACAATATTGTTTTATTGCATAGTTGCATCCTCCACTTACATATTATGATGGTCAAAGAGGTTATGAACCTTTGTTGTCTCCGTTTCTCTAGATAATAGTGATTTCATAGTGTTTAGTCCACTTATTAAGCAGTATATAAATTTAAACTAAATTAATTTGTAAAAATTAGAATGATGTAAATGTACCTTGAAAGATAGTTCATAATACATTAATACAAATGTAGAATGTGGTTAAATATTTTTAAACAACACTAAAGAGTATAAGCTCCATTTAACAAAAAACTCAATATTTTCCTAGGGGTTAACCTACAAATTTTGAGTGAAATTCAAAAAATATGACAATATTGTTTTATTGCATAGTTGCATCCTCCACTTACATATTATGATGGTTAAAGAGGTTAGGAACCTTTGTTGTCTCCGTTTCTCTAGATAATAGTGATTTCATAGTGTTTAGTCCACTTATTAAGCAGTATATGAATTTAAACTAAATTAATTTGTAATAATTAGAATGATGTAAGAGTAACTTGAAAGATAGTTTAGAATACATTAATATAAATCTAGAATGTGGTTAAATATTTTTAAACAACACTAAAGAGTATAAGCTCTCGTTAACGAAAAACTCAATATTTTCGTAGGGGCTAACCTACAAATTTTGATTGAAATTCAAAAAATATGACAATATTGTTTTATTGCATAGTTGTATCCTCCACTTACATATTATGATGGTTAAAGAGGTTAGGAACCTTTGTTGTCTCCGTTTCTCAAGATAATAGTGATTTCATAGTGTTTAGTCCACTTATTAAGCAGTATATGAATTTAAACTAAATTAATTTGTAATAATTAAAATGATGTAAGAGTAACTTGAAAGATAGTTTAGAATACATTAATATAAATCTAGAATGTGGTTAAATATTTTTAAACAACACTAAAGAGTATAAGCTCCGTTAACGAAAAACTCAATATTTTCGTAGAGGTTAACCTACAAATTTTGAGTGAAATTCAAAAAATATGACAATATTGTTTTATTGCATAGTTGCATCCTCCACTTACATATTATGATGGTTAAGGAGGTTAGGAACTTTTGTTGTCTCCGTTTCTCTAAATAATAGTGATTTCATAGTGTTTAGTCCACTTATTAAGCAGTATATGAATTTAAACTAAATTAATTTGTAATAATTAGAATGATGTAAGAGTAACTTGAAAGATAGTTTAGACTACATTAATATAAATCTAGAATGTGGTTAAATATTTTTAAACAACAGTAAAGAGTATAAGCTCCCATTAACGAAAAACTCAATATTTTTGTAGGGGTTAACCTACAAATTTTGAGTGAAATTCAAAAAATATGACAATATTGTTTTATTGCATAGTTGCATCCTCCACTTACATATTATGATGGTCAAAGAGGTTAGGAACCTTTCTTTTCTCCGTTTCTCTAGATAATAGTTATTTCATAGTCTTTAGTCCACTAATTTAAGCAGTATATGATTTCAAACTAAATTAACTGTTAAAAATTAGAATGATGTAAGTGTACCATGAAAGATAGTTTAAAATACATTAAAACAAATGTAGAATGTGGTTAAATATTTTTAAACAACACTAAAGAGTATAAGCTCCAGTTAACGAAAAACTCAATATTTTCGTAGGGGTTAACCTACAAATTTTGAGTGAAATTCAAAAAATATGACAATATTGTTTTATTGCATAGTTGCATCCTCCACTTACATATTATGATGGTCAAAGAGGTTATGAACCTTTGTTGTCTCCGTTTCTCTAGATAATAGTGATTTCATAGTGTTTAGTCCACTTATTAAGCAGTATATGAATTTAAACTAAATTAATTTGTAATAATTAGAATCATGTAAGAGTAACTTGAAAGATAGTTTAGAATACGTTAATAAAAATCTAGAATGTGGTTAAATATTTTTAAACAACACTAAGAGTATAAGCTCCCGTTAACGAAAAACTCAATATTTTCGTAGGGGTTAACCTACAAATTTTGAGTGAAATTCAAAAATATGACAATATTGTTTTATTGCATAGTTGCATCCTCCACTTACATATTATGATGGTCAAAGAGGTTATGAACCTTTGTTGTCTCCGTTTCTCTAGATAATAGTGATTTCATAGTGTTTAGTCCACTTATTAAGCAGTATATGAATTTAAACTAAATTAATTTGTAAAAATTAGAATGATGTAAATGTACCTTGAAAGATAGTTCATAATACATTAATACAAATGTAGAATGTGGTTAAATATTTTTAAACAACACTAAAGAGTATAAGCTCCATTTAACAAAAAACTCAATATTTTCCTAGGGGTTAACCTACAAATTTTGAGTGAAATTCAAAAAATATGACAATATTGTTTTATTGCATAGTTGCATCCTCCACTTACATATTATGATGGTTAAAGAGGTTAGGAACCTTTGTTGTCTCCGTTTCTCTAGATAATAGTGATTTCATAGTGTTTAGTCCACTTATTAAGCAGTATATGAATTTAAACTAAATTAATTTGTAATAATTAGAATGATGTAAGAGTAACTTGAAAGATAGTTTAGAATACATTAATATAAATCTAGAATGTGGTTAAATATTTTTAAACAACACTAAAGAGTATAAGCTCTCGTTAACGAAAAACTCAATATTTTCGTAGGGGTTAACCTACAAATTTTGAGTGAAATTCAAAAAATATGACAATATTGTTTTATTGCATAGTTGCATCCTCCACTTACATATTATGATGGTTAAAGAGGTTAGGAACCTTTGTTGTCTCCGTTTCTCTAGATAATAGTGATTTCATAGTGTTTAGTCCACTTATTAAGCAGTATATGAATTTAAACTAAATTAATTTGTAATAATTAAAATGATGTAAGAGTAACTTGAAAGATAGTTTAGAATACATTAATATAAATCTAGAATGTGGTTAAATATTTTTAAACAACACTAAAGAGTATAAGCTCTCGTTAACGAAAAACTCAATATTTTCGTAGGGGTTAACCTACAAATTTTGAGTGAAATTCAAAAAATATGACAATATTGTTTTATTGCATAGTTGCATCCTCCACTTACATATTATGATGGTTAAAGAGGTTAGGAACTTTTGTTGTCTCCGTTTCTCTAGATAATAGTGATTTCATAGTGTTTAGTCCACTTATTAAGCAGTATATGAATTTAAACTAAATTAATTTGTAATAATTAGAATGATGTAAGAGTAACTTGAAAGATAGTTTAGACTACATTAATATAAATCTAGAATGTGGTTAAATATTTTTAAACAACACTAAAGAGTATAAGCTCCCATTAACAAAAACTCAATATTTTCGTAGGGGTTAACCTACAAATTTTGAGTGAAATTCAAAAATATGACAATATTGTTTTATTGCATAGTTGCATCCTCCACTTACATATTATGATGGTCAAAGAGGTTATGAACCTTTGTTGTCTCCGCTTCTAGATAATAGTGATTTCATAGTGTTTAGTCCACTTATTAAGCGATATATGAATTTAAACTAAATTAATTTGTAATAATTAGAATGATGTAAGAGTAACTTGAAAGATAGTTTAGAATACATTAATATAAATCTAGAATGTGGTTAAATATTTTTAAACAACACTAAAGAGTATAAGCTCCGTTAACGAAAAACTCAATATTTTCGTAGGGGTTAACCTACAAATTTTGAGTGAAATTCAAAAAATATGACAATATTGTTTTATTGCATAGTTGCATCCTCCACTTACATATTATGATGGTCAAAGAGGTTAGGAACCTTTGTTGTCTCCGTTTCTCTAGATAATAGTGATTTCATAGTGTTTAGTCCACTTATCAAGCAATATATGAATTTAATTTAGTATATGAATTTAAACTAAATTAATTTGTAAAAATTAGAGTGATGTAAATGTACCTTGAAAGATAGTTCATAATACATTAATACAAATGTAGAATGTGGTTAAATATTTTTAAACAACACTAAAGAGTATAAGCTCCCGTTAACGAAAAACTCAATATTTTCATAGGGGTTAACCTACAAATTTTGAGTGAAATTCAAAAAATATGACAATATTGTTTTATTGCATAGTTGCATCCTCCACTTACATATTATGATGGTCAAAGAGGTTAGGAACTTTTCTTTTCTCCGTTTCTCTAGATAATAGTGATTTCATAGTGTTTAGTCCACTTATTAAGCAGTATATGAATTTAAACTAAATTAATTGTTAAAAATTAGAATGATGTAAATGTACCTTGAAAGATAGTTTATAATACATTAAAACAAATGTAGAATGTGGTTAAATATTTTTAAACAACACTAAAGAGTATAAGCTCTCGTTAACGAAAAACTCAATATTTTTGTAGGGGTTAACCTACAAATTTTGAGTGAAATTCAAAAAATATGACAATATTGTTTTATTGCATAGTTGCATCCTCCACTTACATATTATGATGGTCAAAGAGGTTAGGAACCTTTGTTGTCTCCGTTTCTCTAGATAATAGTGATTTCATAGTGTTTAGTCCACTTATTAAGCAATATATGAATTTAAACTAAATTAATTTGTAATAATTAGAATGATGTAAGAGTAACTTGAAAGATAGTTTAGAATACATTAATATAAATCTAGAATGTGGTTAAATATTTTTAAACAACACTAGAGAGTATAAGCTCCCATTAACGAAAAACTCAATATTTTCGTAGGGGTTAACCTACAAATTTTGAGTGAAATTCAAAAAATATGACAATATTGTTTTATTGCATAGTTGCATCCTCCACTTACATATTATGATGGTTAAAGAGGTTAGGAACCTTTGTTGTCTCCGTTTCTCTAGATAATAGTGATTTCATAGTGTTTAGTCCACTTATTAAGCAGTATATGAATTTAAACTAAATTAATTTGTAATAATTAGAATGATGTAAGAGTAACTTGAAAGATAGTTTAGAATACATTAATATAAATCTAGAATGTGGTTAAATATTTTTAAACAACACTAGAGAGTATAAGCTCCCATTAACGAAAAACTCAATATTTTGGTAGGGGTTAACCTACAAATTTTGAGTGAAATTCAAAAATATGACAATATTGTTTTATTGCATAGTTGCATCCTCACTTACATATTATGATGGTCAAAGGGTTAGGAACCTTTTTGTCTCCGTTTCTCTAGATAATAGTGATTTCATAGTGTTTAGTCCACTTATTAAGCGATATATGAATTTAAACTAAATTAATTGTTAAAAATTAGAATGATGTAGAGTAACTTGAAGATAGTTTAGAATACATTAATAAAATCTAGAATGTGGTTAAATATTTTTAAACAACACTAGAGTATAAGCTCCAGTTAACGAAAAACTCAATATTTTCGTAGGGTTAACCTACAAATTTTGAGTGAATTTCAAAAATATGACAATATTGTTTTATGCATAGTTGCATCCTCCACTTACATATTATGATGGTCAAAGAGGTTATGAACCTTTGTTGTCTCCGTTTCTAGATAATAGTGATTTCATAGTGTTTAGTCCACTTATTAAGCAAGATATGAATTTAAACTAAATTAATTGTTAAAAATTAGAATGATGTAAGAGTAACTTGAAGATAGTTTAGAATACATTAATACAAATGTAGAATGTGGTTAAATATTTTTAAACAACACTAAGAGTATAAGCTCCATTAACGAAAAACTCAATATTTTCTAGGGGTTAACCTACAAATTTTGAGTGAAATTAAAAAATATGACAATATTGTTTTATGCATAGTTGCATCCTCACTTACATATTATGATGGTCAAAGGGTTAGGAACCTTTCTTTTCTCCGTTTCTCTAGATAATAGTGATTTCATAGTGTTTAGTCCACTTATTAAGCGATATATGAATTTAAACTAAATTAATTTGTAATAATTAGAATGATGTAAGTAACTTGAAAGATAGTTTATAATACATTAATACAAATGTAGAATGTGGTTAAATATTTTAAACAA